>CAUOPZ010000373.1:0-12500 GCA_963457665.1 Thysanoteuthis rhombus
CATATCTATATATATATATACTCATATACATATATATACAGACATATGTATATGTATATATATATATACTCATATACATATATATACAGACATATGTATATATATATATATATATACTCATATACATATATATACAGACATATGTATATATATATATACTCATATACATATATATACAGACATATTTATATATATATATACTTATATACAAACATATACAGACGTATGTATATATGTGTATATACTCATATACATATACATATAGACATATGTCTATATGTGTATATACTCATATACATATATATATATAGACATATTTATATATGTGTATATACTCCAATACATATATATATGGGCGTATACATATATGTGTGTGTATGCCGCCATATGTACATGTACGGGTGTATATATACGTGTGTGGATGCTGCTGTGCGTATATATACGTGTGTGTATGCTGCCACACGTACATGTATGGGCGTATATATACGTCTGTGTATGCCGCCATACGTACATATACATGCTCTTATGCATACATCTACAGACATATGTGTACATGCTCCTATGCATACATATATAGACATATGTGTACATGCTCCTATGCATACATATATAGACATATATCTTTATAGTCCCATGCATACGTATACAGACATATATCTTTATACTCCCATGCATA
Source organism: Thysanoteuthis rhombus (assembly GCA_963457665.1). NCBI lineage: Eukaryota > Metazoa > Mollusca > Cephalopoda > Oegopsida > Thysanoteuthidae > Thysanoteuthis > Thysanoteuthis major. The sequence continues at coordinate 677 of CAUOPZ010000373.1, forward strand.
CGTATACAGACACATATCTTCATAGTCCCATGCATACGTATACAGACATATATCTTTATAGTCCCATGCATACGTATACAGACATATATCTTTATACTCCCATGCATACGTATACAGACACATATCTTTATACTCCCATGCATAAGTATACAGACACATAACTTTATAGTCCCATGCATACATATACAGACACATATCTTTATAGTCCCATGCATACATATACAGACACATATCTTTATAGTCCTATGCATACATATACAGACACATATCTTTATAGTCCCATGCATACATATACAGACACATATCTTTATAGTCCCATGCATACATATACAGACATATATATATATACTCATATACAGACATATATACATGTACTCATATACATACATATACAGACGTAATTATATATACATATACTCATAGACATATATATATATACATATCCTCGTATACATACATATACAGACATATATACGTATACTCGTATACATACATATACGGACATATATATACATATCCTCGTATACATACATATACGGACATATATATACATATCCTCGTATACATACATATACAGACATATGTATATATACAGACATATATATATATATACTCATATACATATATACAGACATATATATATATATATATATACTCATATACATATATACAGACATATATATATATATATACTCATATACATATGTATGCACACGTGTACATATATATATATACTCACATACATATATATATACACGTGTATAGATATATATATACTCTCATGCATATATATACACACGTGTATATATATATATATACTCACATACATATATATACACACGTGTATATATATATATATATATATATACACGTGTATATATACACTTATACACATATATATTCATGTACATGTATACTCATGTAGATATATATATACACTCATATACATATATTCATTCATGTATATATATAGTCATATACATACTAATGTATATATATACTCATATATATATACTCATATATGTATAATTATTCATGTATATATACTTATGTACATACATATACTCATGTTTATATATACTCATATAAATATATATATTCATTTATATATATATACTCATGTATATATATATATGTACTCATATACATATATATACTCATGTATATATATATATGTACTCATATACATATATATACTCATGTATATATATATATATATACTCATATATATATATATACACACACACACATATATATATACACGAGTATATATATATACATGTATATGAATATATATATAATACACATATATACATATATATAAATATATAGTCATATATATATATATATATATATATACTTGTATATATTCATCTACATACACATATATACTCATATTCATATATATACCTTCATATATACATATATGTATATATATACGTATGTATGTATATATATATGTATGTATAATTTATATATGTATATATATATATATATGTATATAGTTTTTTGTTTTCCTATATTTTAGGAGGTTTCATGCAGGCCGAATGGTTTTGGGGGGAGCGTGAGTGTAATATCATTTGTTCCATGAAATAACTACAAAATTTAATTTGCTTTCCTGTTAGAAGTGAAGTTTCCATTGAATTGTCCAAACAGAAAATTACAGTAGAATTAAGTGAGAGACATCTGTTCCAAACCCACTTTGAAAAAAGTGAACATCATACTTACATATTCCAACAGCACTACACCACTGCATGTATCTCTACAAGGATTCACTCGTGCTTTAAAATGGTTCTATAGACAGCAAGAGGCTGTAATCATTGCTTCCAGGTGTTCCTTTTTTTACACAAACATGTGTGTAAGCACATGGCCAAGCATGCATATCTCTTCAAGTTGCAATTCAGAAATACATTCATAAGATCTCCAACAAATGTGAATAATCAGATTTTTTTCATAATGAAGTATATCTTTCAGAAAATTTTGTTCATAATTTTGAAAAGAGGCATTAACATGAAAAGAAAAAAAAGAATCACTCTTGTTGTTACCACATATCAGCCGATCTATTCAACAGCTTTTTTCAGGTGTATAATCCAAACATGAAATAATCTGTTTGCTACAGCTTTTTCTTGGCATTACTGGAAAAAGTTGATTTTTTCCATAAAGATAGAAAACCTGGAGACCTTTCCTGAAAGACTCTACTTCCACAGGGTGGCACAATGGTCACTTTTCATTTTTATTGAAAAAGTTACTTGAATCTTAAAATGGAAAGCAATTTTACCTTTGAATATATCTATTTTTGACCTTGGAAATTACTTTAGACAAATTGTGGAATATAACATCCCGCAAATGCCTCCCATTATCAGCTTCGCAAATTAGTTTCCGGCGATTTAGAAATTTATTGGTCGCCAGATTCAACAGCTCTCATTTTTTTTTTTTTTTTCCTCCAGGGTTAAGACAGAGTTTTAGTAAAAAGGCCCCTTAACACACCAGGAACTGAACAATGTTATTCGACAAGAAATAGAGCATTGGAGCCAGATGCATTACAAGCTGTCATGGAACATCGCCCAAAAAGATTTAGGCTTTGCGAAGCTGAAAATAGAGTTAATGTTAAAAATGACAAAGGAAAATTATCTGACCATTTTTTGTTATTAATTTCAATTGTATATTCGTTCAAGAGTCACAAACATGAAAGAATATTTCATCTTTTCTGTCGTTAACTGCAATCCAAACCCTAAAATATATCCTTTGTAATTATTTCTCTATTTTCGTGAACCTTTTCAAAACGATTTCCAAAGAAAGTGAACTTTTCTTTACTTTTACATCCAAAAAGGTAATAATGTTTTTGAATAGGAAATGTCTTTTGTGCCACCCTATATTTTCTGTAAAAAACTACAAAGGAATAAAGAAAGACGAGAAAACTCTGACACCCATTGCTTGTTATGGTGAAGCAAACTGGTTAATTTATTTCCAAACTGCAGATTCCAACACAATAAGTTAAAGTGGAGGTTCACAAGAATCCAGATAACAAGAAGTATTTCGCATAGGGGCCACCACCAATTGGCATAGAGAAATGTTGATATTTCTTTACATCAGTATATCATTCTTTAGGTGATAAGCATGATAACTGGGGTTGGAAAAAAAACTACATACATAAGCATGTTGATGATCTATATGATATCATGGATGTTGAATGAAATACAGAATGAGCATTAAGTCTTCCCCCGATTATATCCAATCATATCTTAAAACCTAGACTAGATAGAAACATGAATGTTGTGGCATAGACCAAAAGGAGTTTTTTTTTCTGTATAGGTGAATGCATTTAAATGTTTGAAATCAGGGGAACTTTATGCTCACCCTGTATGTGTACAAACCGTGCGGGCTTCTGTCAGAAATCCTTGTATGTATGCAATGTAACATATCAGCAGTGTTAGAAGTGAGCAGGCCTATATAGATTTATATGTCAAGTAGTTTGCAGATCTGGTATGTAGTGCTTATTCATTTTCAAGAATTTTAAAAAGTATAGTCTATAACTGCAGAGAGTCATTAACATCCCAAATTTTGTTTGAACAGTTAAATCTCTTCTTCACATCCTGGATGTTGTCAACAAAGTTTCAGATGATCTATTCTTCAGCTTTCATCAGGTGTATTAATTCAAGCCTCAGTGAAATTTTTTCAACCTATTTTATGGATAAATTATAATAAATTTCAAATAAAGTGTTTGGAATCAACTGATTGATGATGATAATAACTGTTTGATAATATTATCTGTGATTATAATAAACAGCTTCCTCCTTCAGTGTTTTTAGAGAGCGAATGTGTGTGTATTGGTGGTGGCGGTGGGAATTCTCTAACAATATGTATGTCATATATATATATATATATATATATATCAGTGCAGGATGCATGCTTTGAGTGTTCTGTGTATTGATGGGGGAGGTCATGCTGTGTGTGTGGATGTATATTGGTGGGAGGAGGGCATGCTTTGAAAGGGAGAGAGAGAATATGTGTGTGTAAGAGAGATGAATAAGAATGTATGCAGGAATATATATATATATATATATATATATATATATATATATATATACCTTCTCCTTGTAATAAAGATTTAAGATAAAAATTTTTGTGATGCAGAAAAATTTAAAAAAAAAACTGCTTTTTTTTTCTTTACATAAATTTAGTTCTAATGATGTTTTTTAATCCTTGTACATCACTATACATAAGATAGACAGGCACATGGACAGAGATTAAATTATAAACACATAGCAGTTCTAAGTACTTATGAATGAAGACTAATGTTTACATCTGTAAGGAAAAAGTGAAGTACAGTGTTAAACCTGAAGTTTGATATTATGTGTAAAAGGTAAACATGTCGCAGCCAGAGTTCTAAGATCAGTCCTTAGAGATCTGGTACGATGAAGAAGAAAAAATCATTTTGAAGATGTATAGAAAGTTTACATCTACCAGTCACTTTTTAGAAGAGGAAAAAATAGGTTCAACTAAATCCAGAAAAAAAAAAAAAAAAGAAAAAGAAAGAAAAACACAAGAAAAAATTGGATGAATTTCATGAGGTTTGATGCTGGTGCAGATTTAGAGGTCATCAGACACACATGATATGCACCCAGAGGACAACAGAGACGACACCTAGATCTAGAAAGTTTCTCTATGATATCGAGGGTGTTTCAAAATGACACAACCTCAAAGATGAGAGGGTAGAATTTATGAGCACTTAAATTTTAGGCTACAAAGTTGGTAATGTGGCAACACTATGAGAGGCAATAGTATTTAGCAATTGAAATGATTGCATCATGTGCTAGCCTCATTCAAGTAGCAATTCCTCCTTGTTGTGTTAGCTTAGTTGTTTCCCAATGTGAAGAAATAGACATGAACCTGCCTCCAGTTTGAAGGAAATCACTTTCAACATCTTTTGTAGAGTTAAAATGAAACTTTTTAGACTTAAAATAGTTTAAGTAGAAGTTTTCAAGAAGATAGTTGCATCCAGTTTGTAACAGCAAGTGCTAATCGTTTCTTCACATTTATGGAATGTATTTCAATTCGTAATCTCTTAATTTTGTCAGGAGGAAGTACACCCTTAGCAGTTGTTGATCACAAATATTGTATCATCGTTATAGAAATATTTCCATGCTCTAATGCTGCACTTAGATGGAAGCAGAGTTAGAAGATTATGAAAGGGAAAAGTCTAGGTACAGGCACATCACTAATTTTCCAGCAACATATTGTCCAGCACCTCTTTTAATCTTTGAATTGAGAGAACACCTAAATTTCTTGTGGCTCTAATACTAGTTCATGGAGTGGCCACTAGGGGAATTGTATTTATGTGTGCGTAATTGTTTATACTGCTGAGGTTGTTACTGCTTCATCAGCTTTGTAAAGCCAGTTCACTGATGCTGTCAAAAAATAACATGTATAATTGCAATTGCCAAATTCCTTAAACATTGAGCTTAGAATATAAAAAGAAAATGTCAATTTGAATTTGATTGAGAAATTGTTATAGAATTCAAATATTGCCTAGATCATCTTTCTCTTACAGATAACAGAATAATTTTTCAAAAGGAAGTCAGTCATGCATAAAAATATGAAAGCTATTCCCCTTGAGTACAACAAGTAAAGTATAGACATGAATTCATGCATCATATCAATAGATTCCTAGCCTTATTTGTTTACATTTATCCCTAGTAATAGCCTCCAAGCTAAGTGCAGGTGTCAAGCACTAACAAGTATATATATAGATGGTAGAAGTGTTGAGAAAACTCAACCACAATGAAAATGCTGATTATGGTAATGAAGATGTAGCAGTATCATTTATAATGACAATAAACTGTATTATCTATATTAATGTATTGCATCTAACTATTGAATTCATATCTATTATTTGTTCAAGTTTTTAACAGTCTTGATGCAATAAAGGTAGAAAATGTGCAGGATCAGTGGGTCAGAGGTGGATTATTACTATTATGTGACCCAGAATTCTGTTCACCCTGAATATATAATCTGGAACCTGATGTGTCAGAAAATAGGTGATGTGTCTATAATAGATGAGATGCTTGAGGACAAAGGTATGAAGGAGTATGGGTAAAAAGAAATACATTTTAATAATTTTTATTAGTTGAAGAATTGTAACCAATCAATAATTTTGACTACTATTCACCTTTATTTTGTAGCTGTTTTTACCAAAACTCAATATGGGCCACATATCTATAGCAGTGAGCAAACAGTGTAGATAGAAAATAAAGAATAAGCTCCAAATGAGGGACATGAGGTTGAATCTCACCAAGAGCTTATTCTTTATTTCTGATTGCTATTGTTTGTTTGCTGACTTAAATAGAAAGCCCAAGTCGAGTTGTGATAAAAACTAAAAACAATTAACATGAAGGTAAAAAGTGGTCAAAATTAATACAAATTTCATTTTATTCTAGTCAACCAAGGGATATCTGTCATCAGCCAAGTACTGTGATCAGGGTTGCCAGATTAAGCTACAAAGGGAGATAATTCTAGTTTAACTCCTTACCCAATACAGGCACTAGAAAAGCATTGAATTCAGTTAGTATTATTTTCTTTTGTAGCCCAATCTGGCAAGCCTGGCTAAAATGCATATACATCTACACCTGTGCAAACTCAGAGCTTATCAATTGACAATGAAGTTAGGGACATTGGGCTGAAGAAACTACTTGAATTCTGATATCATAACTATGGACATTTCATGAAAACAACACTTGACACTAAATTAAGAAGAAAAGTCCCGACCCTAAAAGTTCAATTGGGGTAAAAATGGTCTTAAACTTATAATAGTGATTTTTATGAAAAAATGTCAGCACCAATTAAAAAACAAATAAAAGCTTTTAAAAAATATACAAAAAGTTATTTTTTTCTTTTTCAAACCTGGAAATATTCCTAATATCTATTCATGCAAAATGAAAATTCTCTAACAAGTAAAAGAAAAATTTTCAATTACAATTCAGGGTCTTATTACACGCAAAAACATATTTCAAGACAAATACTGGTATTTTTAGAGCAAAATCCAGAAGTTGGGTTTGTTTAGATGGGATTAATCTTGCATTGCTGATCAAATTTTGGAGGATCATTTCTGACCAGACAAACACAGATATGATGCTCTTGGTATTGCTCCGAGTCCATCTGGGTCAGGGTTCACCCTGTGACCAACTCTTATGTCAGAGAATTTCGTGAGGAAGTTCCTGCCCCATACATTTGCATGTGGAGGCTCCTTACAATGAAGCCACCTTGTGTCACATCCAGTTCTCACGGGGGTTCCAGTAAATAAGGGGTTAATCTCTCATAATTTTTCAAAGAATTTAATACAAGAGTCCCACAATATAACCGTTTGCAATATATTATCGCCCACTTGTCCAGCAAACAGTGAATTAAATCAGAATTTCATAAAAAAAACAAAAAATCAATTAAATAATTTAATTTCTCCATATTGTTATCAGTTAACATAATTCATGCTGTTTTACACACAATTTCTTTAATTTGTGATGGAAACAATACCTTCATTTACCAGTGAGCTTGTTTGGTACTCAGAATTGACTTTCTATTATTTTACATAAATAACACTTGGCAACTAAAGTGTTCCATTTATTTATGAGATCATTGGTCTCCATGACAGATTTTTGATGAAATTCGGGAGTCCGCTAAAAAAAGAATCATGGAACTATCTTCTCCCTAGATTACTTTCAGACCTAACAGACTTTCTGCATAAACAGACACTCCTTGCCCTCTATTATTCTGTTAACCTATGTCTGTTATTGTATTTACACTTAACAGGTTCTTATGATAGATACATCTGCAGATACAAGATTGACAAATTACTAAGTTGCTATTTATGCTGACTATTGAAAAAATTCCATTTTCTAATGAACTATAAACATTAATATTCACATAGGTTCAACTGCTGCCTCCTCTGATGTTTGTAAACATACAATAATAATAAAAAATTTTAAAAAATAATAACTAGTTTTAATTCCAAGAGTTATTCAAAATACTGAACACATTCTTTTTGTCACTTTTACTGTTACAAATGTTTTAGATGATCCACTCAATAGCCTTCTTCAGATGTACTGTCAGTATGGAAAGACAGTCCCTATTTCTAGAAAAACAGACCATTCTCTTTTTCTAGAAAAAGAGACCGGTCCCTTTTTCTAGAAAAAGAGACTGGTCCCTTTCTTTAAGGATTGTTCACCCAAGGAAGTCTGTACAAAGGATTGTCTGCAAAATAGTAATTTTGTTACAATGTTTCTGATGATCAATTATAGCACAAAAATGAGATCAACAGTCTGACCAACTCTTCGATAACTTATAATTATAGACCATTTTAATTCATTACAATATACTGGATGGCAAAATACAATGCAAATACATGAAAACTATTCAAATTTAAACAAAGGCTCTATGTTTTATTTAAAGATTAGATGACTTTCAGAAGATAATTGAATACCTTAATGGACAAAAAGTGAAAAATAAAATTTTTAATCATTCAACCTTCTCCCGCATTAGTTTATGAAGAAAACTATAACAACCAAAACAGTGTTTTTGAGTGGGAAAAAAAAAATATCCCTGAATAACAGTAAGAATAATTAATTCTTCAAACAAAACCAAAAATGAACAAATTATCAACATTTACAGAAGAGTACGATTTATTATTTGTTTGTTTGCTTGCTTGCTTTAATAATAACAAACAAAAAAAAAAGAGAAGAAAGACAGTAATATGTGATTAAAGTGAAATTAGAACTAGTGTTCACCAACAATAGACACTTTAGGAGCAAAAAAAAAAAAAAAAATTTCAAAAGTTCCAAGACAACTGACAGAGAAACATACACAGAAAGACTTGAGAATCCATTTTTTAGTAATTTTATACAGCTTTCTTTTTTTTTTGTTCCAAATTTTTAATCTTTGTGTTTTTTTTTGATTTTGAAAATCACAGAATGACCGATGCCACGGGAGCTGTTACTGCTGCAAGTGCTGTTGCTGTCGCATTCATAAGGATCCAGGGGAATGAGAGTTGGTCAAAGTAACAGTGGCAGTGGCAGTAGCTCCCAGGTATGTACACTTGATTGTGGCGTGGAGGAATGACAACTGAGCCCCACGGCCAGCCAGCCAGCTGATGTAGATGATGTTCTAATTAGTACGCAGTTGGTAGTCTCCGTTCTGGGTGATGTAACGCACCCAAGGAAGGGCTTGGTAACCACTTTTCTCAATGATCTTCAAGTAACGTACCTAGATATGTCAAAAATTAATAAGTACAGAAAGAAAGAAAAGGTGAAATCAATGATAAAATTCCTACAATCAATCATTTATGAGCGATGGATAAATAAATAAATCCATAGTAAACTAATAAGTGTAAATTAACCCATTAGGCATCACCATCACCCAATTGTGACCACACACACACATCCACACTCAGTAGATGATATATACAAAAAATACAGTTAGAAATCTGCTCTGCATACTTTGTGCACATACATTGGCTATATTCTTGAATAAAATACTGGGCTTGTTCTATTCAGATTCTTGCTAAATTTTTTTATAGCAACCTTCTTTCATTGACCATTCTCCCTCTAATATCCACCAAAAAACACCAAGTCAAACTTACAAAATTGTCCACAAAAACCTGGCAGCTGAAGGGTTCAAGTAAACAAAAACAGTTGCAGAATTTATAACATTAAATAAGTTAACTCTCAATTTTAAATTAGATAATTTCAAAGTCAATAACCAAGGGAATAACCACTGATCAAGGTTACTTCCTTTCAACATAAGGTAAATTTTTCATTTCATCTGATAAACCAACTTTGTTTCCTATAAAATAAAGCAGGATCAAGCAATTTATAGTGTTAAGAGTTAATCAACATGTTTTCAAAGGCCAATATGAAATGTTACACCTCATTTGATGTAGTAACATTGTCACTATATAAAATTAGAAGCTACTGTAGCGAGAAATATATATAGAAATTAACTATCAGATTCAGTAAATGCAAATTCCAATCTGCTATCTGGAAAGTGCTATTACTTCAAAGAATTGACTCCTCACCTGAATGCCTGAAACTGTGAAGTATGGAATTTCAAACTTGACTTGAATAGGGGGTTTGCCCTCGGAATCTTCACCGATAACACTCGGGAGTCCAAAGTGTGCCCGCATCAAATACTCCTTGCCGCCCTGAAAACAAAAAAAAAGACTTTTGTTTGGCACAGATGAGGATACTAGTCTGAGCGAGTCAGTATATATTTTATCAGTGCAGTGCAGTGTCCAGTTTGAAGTTTCTTGAATGTTATCGAGAAATTTAATAAAAATATATAAAATGTCTAAATTGGCAACACTGAAGAGAAGTAACTGATTTCATACAATGGACACAATTTACATGACAATTACGGCAGGCTGCTCCACATATATTGAAGTCCAACTCCTTTCAAACATGCATCTTTGGAATAACAGATAATTCCTCATTTCAGAAACTCATACAGACAGTAACATAAGAGCAGAGTTAGATTTTCTGCTGTTGAAGGAATTGAGAAAAAAATAAAGATTCAGAACTCACTGGGAAAGATTTGATTGTCCATATGACTGCATTAACTTCTGGAGTGTATTTGCAGCTGCCGACAGTAGTTTTGAATTTAGGGGAGTCTGCGTCCTGGGGGACGGGAATTATTATCTCCACGTTGTTGGCAGTTGAACGACGTTTGAACTGGCTTTTAGCCTGCAAGTCATAAACAAAGAAGACAACAAATTAAGCAAGAGATAATTCAAGATGAAACCATAAGGAAGAATAGAAAGGCTGTCAAGAGAAAAGGGTCAGATATCACTTGACAATTTAGAAATTTTATAACTATTTTATCTTTTCACTGTATATACTTAAATAATAAAGAGTATGATTTTCTTGGTTTTCTATCCATAAACACTGAAACATTCTATTTCATCTTTTCACTGCATTCTCTGATAATTAATAGAAAAGCTTGAAATAATGTCAAGATTTGAAACAATTATAAACAGTAAAATGTAGTAAGCAGTAGTTTTGTAAAATACGTAGGGCATTTTATTAGTCCCTACCAAAAGCTAACATCCATAATTTCAAAGTATGGAAGCCAAAAAAGAAAACAATAGGTTGCATTTTCTTTTTCTTGCAAACTAGAAATTCTATTCTGGAAAAAATTATAACAGTAATTTGATCTTGGAGAAGCAAAATATTTCAAGCTTTCTCTGCAACAATCAGACTAGTACAACTTTCTAGTTGGGTTCCAGATCAGTCAAGTCGTCAGATTTTTGCAGCTTTGCCCAAAAAGGCTAATGCAGTAAAAACTTTGAAATAAAAAAAGATTACCAATATTGGGCATGCCATATTGCATCTATGTTATTATTCACTGTTATTTTGTTAGTTCTCTCCCAGTAGTGAGGTTTTCGTTTCATGGTAGGTACTGCAATTTTAGGGGGTTTTCAGCAAAAAAAAAAATTTAACCCTTTTTCCTTTCTCAACAGCTGTACTTCAAAATCATAGAAGTTTTGATGATGGACTAACGGAAGGAGCCCAAATATGTTTCTTCTTCGCAAATACAGTAATACCCTGGTTAGTACTACCCCATTTACAGCTAATGCATTGTAGCACATATTTTCAAAAAATTTATAATTATTTTTTTATTATCATTTTTATATTCAAAAATAGTGATAAAAGACAGCATCATGGACAGTCAACCAAAATGAGAGTGTTCTGTACACTTATTATTGGTTATTGAGCGACATGTATGACAAAAAACACAGATACAGTAATATATCATGTAGTGATATATTACAAGCTCAAGA
>CAUOPZ010000374.1:0-197500 GCA_963457665.1 Thysanoteuthis rhombus
AAACCATATATATATATATACGTACCATAGATAGATATACATACCATATATAATATATACCATACCATATAGATATAACACCATATATATATATACATACCCCATATATATATATATATACATACATACCATATATATATATAATACATACCTATATTATATATACATACCATATATATACATACATACCATATATATATATACATACCATATATATATATATATATATACATACCATATATATATATACATACCATATATATATATACATACCATATATATATATACATACCATATATATATATATACATACCATATATATATATAATACATACATACCATATATATATACATACATACCATATATATATATACATACATATATATATATACTACATACATATATATATATATACATACCATATATATATATATTATACATACCATATAATATATATATACATACCATATATATATATATACATACCATATATATATATATACATACCATATATATATATATATACATACATACCATATATATATACATACATACCATATATATATATACATACATACCATATATATATATACATACATACCATATATATATATATACATACATACCATATATATATACATACATACCATATATATATATATACATACATACCATATATATATATATACATACATACCATATATATATACATACCATATATATATACATACAACATAATATATATATATATATACATACATACCATATATATATATACATACATACCATATATATATATACATACATACCATATATATATATACACACATATATATATATATATACATACCATATATATATATACATACCATATATATATATATACATACATATATACATACCAATATATATATATACATACATCAATATATATATACATATATATATATATATATACATACCATATATATAATATATACATACCATATATATATATATACATACCATATATATATATATATACATACCATATATATATATATACATACCATATATATATATATATACATACCATATATATATATATATACATACCATATATATATATATATACATACCATATATATATATATACATACCATATATATATATATATACCATATATATATATATATACATATATAATATATATACCATATATATATATATATATACCATATATATATATATATAATATATATACCATATATATATATACATATATACCATATATATATATACATATATACCAATATATATATACATATATACCATATATATATATACATATATACCATATATATATATACATATATACCATATATATATATACATATATACCATATATATATACATATATACCATATATATATATACATATATACCATATATATATATACATATATACCATATATATATATACATATATACCATATATATACATATATACATACTATATACCATATATATATATACATACATACCATATATATAATACATATATACCATATATATATACATATATACCATATATATATACATATATACCATATATATATACATATATACCATATATATATACATATATACCATATATATATACATATATACCATATATATATATACATACATATATATATATATACATACATATCATATATACATACATATATACAATATATATATATATACATATCATATATACATACATATATACAATATATATATATATACATACATACCATTATATATATATACATACATACCATATATATATATATATATATACATACATACCATATATATATTACATACATACACCATATACATATATATACATACCATATATATACATATACATACATACCATATATATACATACTATATATATATATACATACTATATATATATATATACATACCATATATATATATATACATACCATATATATATATATACATACCATATATATATATATACATACCATATATATATATATACATACCATATATATATATACATACCATATATATATATACATACCATATATATATATATACATACCATATATATATATATACATACCATATATATATATATACATACCATATATATATATATACATACCATATATATATATATACATACCATATATATATATATACATACCATATATATATATATACATACCATATATATATATATATATACAAATCATATAATAGACATACCACATATATAAACATATCATATATATAAACATACCATATATATAAACATACCATATATATGTATATAGTATATATATATATACACATACTATAAATATGTATATTTATAATATATATATGAGTACAGTATGATGAAATTCGTGTTGCCAAGGGTTGGATGTAGTGATCTACAAATTTGGATAGTTTGGTAGTGTGGCAGTTCGTGGAGGAGATCAATGATCTACCTGGGTTATTTGGTTTGCGGATTTTGGGGAGTAGGTAGAACCTTGAGGCTGAAACCTCTGTAGCTCTCTGACCTCACCACCCCTCCATTTACAATTTCCCTAACATACCAAAAAATCTAACTCCACCTTACTCCTGCCTACCCTGACACACTTTGCCCTCCCCAAGACTAACTTCTGGTGTTTAACCAAAGACATGATATCTAACCGGACATTCTCCCACTCAGGGCTGCTGGAGGCTTCTTCCTTACAAAATAATTTACCCACAATGCATAGCTCCTGATAGTGGACTCTGGTTGCACATGGGATCTTTAACACATACTCACACAGCACACACCACTGAAGATGGGAAGAATCCCGAAACATGTCTGGACAATTTACATCTGAGGATTATTAAACCTTACCTCTCAACACCTCACTCCTGAGTCTGTCACACTCTTTATAGTACACATCACATACACACGCTATATACATACACACGAATGCACACTATATACATAATATATCCATACATACGGACCATATGTACACACACATTATATACCTGTTTACACTATATATATATGAACGCACATATACCATATACACTTTCACTAAATATACAAATACTATATCTACATATATACACATAGAATAATACATCTATACACACATAAACAAACTATCTATAAACTTATATACACACCATATACAATCATAATATATATATACTCACAATAAATATAGATATAGACACTATATATATAACTACATACATATATGGCGTATTATTTTTATGTATCTTTCATATATATATGATACTTAGTATCTATCCATATTGTTTGTATATAAATATATATATGAATATTGTTTATCCATATACAATGTGTGTGTATATATATTTATATACAGATTGCTTATATAATGTCTATACCTATACACATAGTATGTATATTTCTTTTTTATACTCGTTTGTGTGTACATATATATCGTGTATGCATTTAGTTCAAGTATATATATGTAATGTATTGTAATATTCAATCATAACGATACTTATATATAGTGTGTGAATATATACATATATATTAGTTATAAATATATACATAGACACAGTGTGTGTACACATATAGTGCGTATATATAGCCTGTGTGAACACATATAGCCTGTGTGTGCAGAGCGTGCACGCATGTCCACACAGAACTTTGCAGAGTGCGTACACATATTTATGTAGAGCGCGTGTGTGTGCATATATATATATATATATATATATATATATATATAGTGTTCATCCATCATAATGTTGAATTTGGAGTTTATGATTTTCTATTGCATTATTATTGATATTGATTATTGATTATAAAGTGAATCTTTATCATAACAATCCTCATATTTACAAATTTTTCAGTGTTATTTCTTTGAAATCAATTTTGATCTATTTTTAAGGCTAATCTGTTCTTCATCATTTATCATCGATGGGATCATTGTATAACTTTTCTTAGAGGTCTTTCTTTTTTGAATTTAGCTTTTATTTTGAGAGCCAAATTCAACATTTTGAAATCCGTGGTGCATGCTCAATTGAATTTAATTTCATCAAATTATTCTAATTTATTCAATTAGATTAACATTGAAATTGTACATTAACATAGGGAAAATAGCTAATTTAGATTAGTTCATTAAAATTATAATTTTGTCTCGCACTAATTGCAACAAAAAATAAATTCAACAGATCTTATGTATGTTTTGAATGAGAGAAGAAAAAGTCTACTAAAATTGCATGAAAAGAAAATATTGAAATTCAAAATGATTGCCATCCATCCTAATGAATATACCTTATCTTGAGAACCAGGTATTGTATCAAGTTAAATCGGTAGGTGCATTGCCCACAGCTTAAGGAAGTATGGTGGTGAGTTTGAAGTTGTTTAGATTTGCAGTTCTTGAGAAAGCTGTTAATTGGCAAAGATGAAAATTTGTTCATAGTCTGGTGCCAATTTTTGATTAACTATACAGGTCAACCATTTTAGTAGAATTTGTCATGCAGCTGAAATAAGCTAATTCCAGGGTTCTGATTCCAAATCCACTGTTTGCCCCCCCCCCCCGAGAGCTCATTCAAATTGGAGCCAAATTGTACCTGCTGAATTGTGTAACATCAACTCAAGAATCACACAACATATCCTGATGAAATTCCGTGTGTACTAAGGGAACCCATAGGTATATCTTTACTAAATTGGTTTTTGAAGATTCCTAAAAGAAATGTCAATAATAATAGTTTGGATTCAGCAGTTTTGCTTGAGCAAGATATGGTGAAAAATGTGAATCAATTGACATGACATATTGCCGGAAAGAAAATTGCATCAATTTTCAAACAGTGTATCTCTGAGCTTTGTTGGGAATGAAAAGTTACAGCCAGATATATGGAGCCAGGTATTTGCCATTTTCCACTCTCTATGGATTTTGGATTTGATAAGTAAATATACATACATACATACATACATACATACATACATAAAAGCCATAACATTCTCATGGAAAAAATGTATTCATTAATGATTGAAGATCGAAAATTCCATTGATATCTGTTTCTTACTTGAAATGTTGTAGAAATTTCAAATCTTGGTGTACTTTATCCGAAAAGTTCTTAATACAAATTATTATAACATACCGATATGCTTAGCTCTATCTTGTTGACAAATAATTTTCATATTAATTTGTCGACTCTTTCTTAGTAATGATACAAAGATTATTTAAATCAAATTGACATGTTCACAAGTTTCAAACATTTATTAACATATGATGCCTTATTGTCAAAGGTCCATGGAAATGCTCAAGTGGACTGTCTTTTGCTAATGACAAAAATTACAAATATTTTACAGCAGATTTAAAATCAGCAGTGTTGAATTATATCTCAGTTGTAAAATGATCTCCACTCTAAAATGCTTTGCACACTTTCTAGGAAGGCCAATTATTATTTTTGTACCTGGCTGTGTCAACAATTGCACTCCAATAGGGCTGTAATTTTCCACGCATAACAGATAACTCCAAGATAAACTGTTAAATATATGTTAGAAATGAATCTACAATCCATAAACTGTTAACTACGAAGTACACAGATACTGAATAGTTCCTCCTAAAATGCTAAATAGCTAGCTTCACATTTTTGGCTTTAACTTTTCATACCCAACAGATAAAAAGATTCACTATTGGAAAGTTAATTAAATTCCCTTTCCAACAATATGGCATGTCTAAATTCTACAGGACTATACCATTGTGAGCATGAACTCTGATCCCAAATTATCATTGAGATTTCTCTTCAGAATTTTCAAAAACCAACTTGCTAAAGACATATTTGTGGGTCACTTCAGTACACACGGAAAATTTCATGTGGATATATTTAGTGAATGGATTTTCATTTGGATGCATATTAGATGTTTTCCTCAGTTGATTAATTGCAGCTTTCTTGAAAATACAAACAACTTCAAACAATGCAGATCCTCAAGCCTTAGGCAATATACCTACCAAATTTCAACTTAATACAGAGCTGGGATCTCAAGATTGAGTATTCACATTAGGATGGATGGTAGCCATTTTGAATTTTGCGATCTGCCTTTCATGCAACTTTTGAAGAATTTACTTTAACAAAACATGAAATCGATTTAAATTTATAAAAAAAAAAAACTAAGTGAGTTTGACCACCATTTTTACGTAAAATGTAAATAGAAACCCAAAAATTCTTGGTAGCATTTTTGAAAATGTCAAGACATTACCGTCACTACTTGAAACCATGCATACAACTAATCTGTTTTTTGGTTTAAATTCATCCTAGAAAATCACTCTCAATTATGGCCGTTTCAATTGACTGGCTATTTGCAGGTAGTCTTTCTTTGGTATAATAGTAGTAGAGTTAGATGTCAAAGATCCATAATCATTGTCTTGGGAACTAGGATTGAAAGCATTTTCTAGATCAGTAGAACATAGTGATCAAAATTAGCTGGAGCAGCCCCCTCAAAAATTTGGGAATAGCCAATAAGGGGTGTTTTCATAGTAGCTGCTGTGTGGTAATTCCTGGTCTGACGAGTATAAAATATAGTAGAAGAACACAGCATACAAAGCCTCTAAAAATATAATTATATAAAAATGAATGGCTTCTAATTAAATTATTGTGTTAATATCTGATCAACATACTGTATAGTTAACTTAGTGGAGCCTTTCGTACACTGATTTCAACCAATATATTTTACAACTATCAGATCAAGGATGACTGCAATTTTCACTCAAGTTCCGAATTTTACCAACATTCAAAAGCATGTATATATATTTTGTATGTGTAACACTTGAGTGCATGCACAGTTACTATTCTGATCTTAGGCAGAAGTCCTGGGAGCGACACTTTCATGCAGGGCAGAGCACACAGATACTGATCCATATATAAATGATCCAGTCATTTTTGACAGGCACTATGCTAGGAAATAAATGTGTACACGCTTTTCAATTCAATTTGTATAACTCTCTTAACATTGTAGTTTTACTTTCTTTGTCACTTAAAAGGTCATTTGAGGTGAATAAAAATACCAATAATATTGAAATATAACATCTGAACTATAGTATATTGATATATGATTGAATCTTTTTGATTACAAATGTATATATAGGCAAGAATAATCTGGCAAAAATCAACATATCAGATTATAATAAAATTTTTGACATTAAATGATATTTAAAAAAAAAAAAAAAATTTCCGTTCTAAACATCGGAAAGAAAAATTTAAAAAAAAAAAAAATTCCTACCCAACCTTTTATAATTTATTCATACACTGATATTTTCATACAACAGATAAATTCCTCAAGTTATTAATTATGTTAACCCTTTTTAGAAAAGCACAAAGGAATTGCTTGAACTGAGTTTAATCCATAAAAATGATATAAGATCTTAGAAATTTTTATCCCCCACCCCAGATCAAAGGCCTAAATTATAATTAATTGAATAAAACAAAAAACAAGGAAATTGCTGAGGAGAAAAATGTTTCATTTAATTTTCCTGTTTTTTATTTCTCAAATTAAGACAGAGAGCAATTCCTCGGTACTTTTCTAAAAAAGCTAGATATAATATCTCATAGGATCTATCTTGAGTAAATATCAAAATGATAAAAATCATATGAATATTTGGAATGACAAATCATTTTTTTCGAAAATTTGTTCGTTGATAAATCAGAAATTTTATCAAGATCAAGTAATGTGCTGATTTTTGCCAAATTTAAAAAATTTCTCAGGTATCAATTATCCAGTGAGATTGCATCCATAAAAATACCTTCACAAACACATCTTAATTATTCATGATAATTTTGTTTAATTACTATTTTATACCAAGTATTATTATACACTCCATTCAGTGGTCATATATAGAATTTTAGATAACAGTTTAGCATAGATTACCTTCCTCTGGAATGAAAAAAGTAACCTTTGACCTATTGGAAGCAGCATTAATTTTCATGACTCATTTGAGAGAAAAGTGTCTTTTGACACAAGAAAAAACATCAATTCATTTTCAATACTCATATATTGTATATATATATATATATATATATATATATATATATATATATAATTATTTTTGGACCGTTTTCCTCATCTTGGTTCATCTTTTGAACATGTTTTAGCAGTTGTACTCTATGGCCTTCAACAAAATACTTATCCATCATGATAATCTCACATGTTAAATAATTTAGACAGAAATTGCCATGGATAGTAACTGGTACTTCCAGCGAGCCCCATAGAGCAAAAAAACGTGATTAGCCTTGTATACACCACAGAGCCAGAATTATCAGGTGTACATAAGTATTAAAATCTACAGAAGTGCACGTACCTTGATTTCTCATGGCTTCCAACATCTGCTGAGCTCGTCTACGGTCATGTTTCTGTTTTTCTGTTAATAATTTTCCTTCTGCTTTTAAACGTTCCTTTTTTAGTTTCTCTTTCATTTTCCTTCGTTCCTTTCGTTCTTCTTCCAATCGTTTCTGAAAGTTTGTTAAATCAGGAGGATTACAGTCAATGTTTTCTCACGTCAGTGGGCACAAAAATTTCATGCCATGCAAATTTTTTTCCTATGAAATAAGTACAAGTGCACCAAATGCTTGTGCAAATGTGAACTAAGAATTGTTTCAAGATAATTAAAGCATAACTTTTCTCACATGGCCAATAACACTGTACTGGTATGTTTAAAAGCAATACAAGTATGATTGCATTCAACAAAGCAACATTTGATTGAGATTTTATTCTATACTTTGAACTACTTTGTCCCGTTTGTTGCTCCATTAGATAAAACACCAAGCAGATTATTTTTTATAAGCATATATTGTAAGTATTTTTGTGCTGGTAGCAAAATGTGAGTGTGCGATTAGCTTTTGAGGGAACTATGATAACATCCTTGGCCCGAGAGTATGAATAAATGTAATTATCAGTTATGAAGAAGGAATCTGCTAGTTGACTTAAAAATCAAGTTGAGTCTTTATATTTTTTCATTAAAGTCCCCACATTGTCTCAACGCTAGTCTTGTCACTGGTACACTATAACATTAGATACAGAAAAAGATTAATCCTGGCTAGGCAATAGCAGCAAAATGACTGCCATACCCATTGTCAGTTCTGACAGCAGCAACATTTGAGCCTATAGATGTCACAATGTATAATATTTGGGTATGAGTGTCTGAAATACAGTACTTCGTTCAATTCTTTTTCTATAAAAAATGAATTAAATCCAATATGATATATATATACATATATATATATATATACACACACATATATATATAAATATATATATTCGTTTCTTTATTTCAAAAAGATATTGTACCTGTTCTTCTTTTTTCAGACGGCGTTCTTCAGCAAGTCTTTCTTTTTCTTCTTCCTCCTTTCTAATTCGTTCTTCCTCCTCTTTCATCTTTTCCAAGGCTTCTCTAATTCGGGCAATCTGAAAATGAAACAATACATCATATATATTTTTTACAAATTGGAGATATAATTACACTCTCTGCTAAATCAGTTCTGTATTTGCTTTTCTTTTTCTGAAGACCATTCAATTCCTTGATTCTTCATAAGGTATAAAAATTAATCTTCAATGGGATGTTGCATCCAGAAATGACTAAGCAAAAGGCAGTTTGCCTGGAATCATTTTGCCAAGCCACACACAAGGGTGCTTTTTCAACATATGTAGTCTTCCATTTGGTAAACAATTTGTCTTTGATTTGTGCAATACATATCTATATATACACACTAACTAAAAAATCCTGTGGGTGAGCATGACTGCAAACTACACTGTTATTAAGTTATTTTTGTTATCAATATATACAGAAAAAGTCAATTCATACATCAATTTACAAGTCCTTCACTTGATATTATCAGTTGGTTAGAGCAATATTAAAGTCCCTGTCCCACAGTGATCACAAAAAACAGTTTCTGTTGTAGATCATCAGTTACCAAAAATGTTACATACAATACTGTCCTTTTGCTGCTTCAAGCGGAAGATTCTTTTCTTACTTAAAACCCAAAATGTCTCTCACCTGAGCTTTGGGCTTTTTCACAGTTTCTTTCTCTTTTTCTTCTTTATCTTTTTTGCTTTTTTTCTTTTTCTTGCTGGAAGTTTCCTGCTCAACACTTCCTTCTCGGCTAGCATCATCTGCAACATCAGCAATTTTGGCTGTCATTATAAAGAAAAAAATGGCAAACAGAAGGCTTCAATGCAAGTAAATATGAGGTGACTACAAAGAGAAAAATAAATCAGTACATAACACAACATCAAATAACACTTTAGATAACAATAAATCAATGTACACCTTTTTTAAGAAGTAATTGTAGGTAGTCCCCCTATTAAATAAATAAAGATATAAAAAATTTCCCAAAGAAAAAAAAATGGCAATCTTTTATTTCATCTACTCCCACTTGTTGAATTAAAAAAATATGTATTAAAGAATGAACTTAATTATTTCCATTTCTGCTATTATTTGGTCTGAGGTGAGGGGGAATCACAAAGTACTGACAAGGCATTGGGTGACCAAAACTTATCAATGCAAGAGGTGAACAGAGGCTTTCCTGTCATGTATGAGTCCACAGAAAGGTTAAATTACTGATAGCTTTAATCAAGGCAAAGCAATGAGTCACATCACACAGTACATCAACCCTTGTTGCATATAGAACTGCAAGTATATAGTGGCAATCCAGTCAGCATATCATATAATAAAAACATTTTGGAACTGCTCAGTTTTTTCCAACTAGTGGTGGTGAATAATCAGGCTACCTCAGTGTCAAGAATAAATTGATGCTGGGTTCATTGTATACTACGTTATCAGTTACATTTTTGTTTTTCTCAGATAAAAGAATGCACAAATTATCAATTTGTTATTGCTTGTTGACACACTGGATGATTTGGTCAGGCAGAAATCATGACATGTACCCCCCTAAAAAAAGACATGCGATACCGATTCAACAAAGCTGGAATCAACTGATGGCTCAATAGGATACATGGTTTTGCTACACAGGTTGAATGGAAATACTTTATATTTCAGTAGAGCAGGTAAAAAGAATACAAGGAAGGGAGACAATGGCCACATCTCAAAATTTGTCTCTTTACTATAGAAAATTGGAGAAGTAAACCATAATGAATATCTAACATTGTTGTACTTCTTGATTCCAATGAAAACTGGTCAAAATATTTTACTGATGACAGAATTTGAAAAATTTTCCAATGGCATTATTCAAACAAGAACCAAAAGTTCAATGAGGCATCCACTATAAAGTTTGAATGCTAAAATTGCCAGATCACGTGACCCTGAGTGGAAAATTTTTCAGGGTAAGAAGTATCTTATCAAGGGACACCTTTCTACCAAGCTTCAAGTAAATCTGACAAGTGAAAAACAATATGGGGACACCTACTGACCTACCAACAGACAGAGCATCTTATAGAAAAGCAAGGATGTCCAAAAATCAAAAATATGTTGCTCTGCATTTTCTTTTTTCATGTTCCATCAAAATTTCTTTTCTAGTTGGCATACTGCAGAAGATGAATATATTTCTTTGCTTATCGTTATACAATAAAGTTTGAGAACCACTGCATTATACTTAAAGATTCCACTACACACAAATATGGTAAATTTACAAAAAAAAAGCACAAACCTGTTTTGTTGTCATTGAGAGAGGTTTCTTTTTGTGCATCTTTTTTGGCTTCTTTTTTCAATTCTTTCATTTTTTCCTGAATCAGATAATAAATAAAATATCACAGGTTTTCTTGACATAATAAGGAAAAGATGTTAGAATGATCAGTTCTGCAGCTCTATTGGTGGCTTGGACACATGACACATACATACCCAGCAGGAATCACTAATAATTGAAGAAACCTATGTTGACAGTTTTGGTTGAGGGTTTCTAATATGTAAGTAAACAGCAGAGGAAAAAATCCAGGAGGTTCAAGAAAAGAAGACTGATTGTGGATTTACTGAGAGAAAAGACATCTTGAAGAAAACAGGATAATTAACCCTTTTCAGAGAGAAATTTTCAAATTTTACCAAAGTCAAAAACGGCCAGCAACTCTGCCTAGGCATTAATAAGTCTGTGCCTATTTGTTATGGAATTGAAATTTAATCATATCACTAATATCAAAGCCATTTATTTTCAAAATAATCTCCTTCCTTGTAATGCACTTAATTCAGTGGCAAATATTAATCACATAGTTCAGATATACTGTAAAAATTTCAGATTCAGCTAACAACTATGCATCACGCAGTGGACTAACTGATGCATATACTCACACACAAGCAAATTCAAAATGTCTGGAAAATTTATTTGAACAAAATATACCTTTGCAATTAGCTTCCTTTGTGTTGTTACAGGAGCCAATTGCAAAGGTATATTTTGTTGGATAGCTGTGTTAATATCAGAGATTGTTGATTTATGTACTTTTTGTAATTTCATCAATAAAAGAGTGAGAAAAAGGTAGTAGTTTGTGGCTTACAAGATAAGGCTAAGAATGAATTTGATCCTTTCAAAAAATTGTGCCAGGATGTTAGACTAAAAAATGGATGAGTAAATGAACCATGTATTTTATATTATTGACAAATGAACTCAAACCAGTACTTTTGCCAAAATACAGACAGGCTTGATGGCTTTCTATTAGACCCAAGTTTGAGCAATTAAAACAAACGAACAATAACAACTAAGGGAGGTAACTCTACAATAGAAATTTGTTCAAACATGTGTACCTTGTATGCTACATTTTTTGCCGCTATCTCATTTTTGTTGCTTTATGACTTGTGCTAATAGCATGGATTGAAAAGGAAAAAAAGCAACAACAAAAACAAGATGAAAGTTAATATCAAAAGAAGAATCATGACAATGTTTCATCAATGAAATTCTTGATAACTTTATGTTTGAAAAAAAAAAATCTTATAATTGTTTTCGGTATGTAATAAATAGCTTTGTGTAAACTGCATACTTTATAAATAAAATGCAAGGGTTATGGAGATAATTCAATAATATAAAATTTTCTTTTCTTCAGATATACATGAAAGAATACCTCTTGCTTTTTCAGCTTCTCTCGTTCTTTCTTTTCTTTGCGTTTTTGAGCTGCAGTCTTCAATTTTCCTTCCCCTCCGTCTTCATCTGCATCGCCAGCTCCTTCATCTTCTGCATCATCTTTCTTCTTTTTCTTCTTCTTCTTCTTCTTGTCATCCTCCTCTGGGTACAAATCTTCCATTGTAACCACCTCTGCTTCAACAGGCCCTGTTATAGGGGCCCCCTCTTTGCCCCCCTCACTGAGTGTGGCCACTGGTAGCACTGCCTCAACTGATTCGAGATCTTTTTTCTTTTTCTTCTTTGATGATTTTGTTTCAGATGGTTTCTCAATGTTGGCCAGAATTGCTTCTATGTCATCATCCAGATCCTTCTCTTTGCCTTTCTTCTTCTTCTTGTCTTTGGATTTTTTAGCAGGCTTGCTTGGGGCAACACTCTCCAAGACAATCTTCTTTGGTTCATCTGAATCAGAAGCCTTTTGGTCACTTCCCTGTAAATAAAAGAAAAAAAAAAGATGATGATGATGATGATTACAACAATGAAGGGGATAATAAAAATGAGAGGAGAATGAAAAGGGAGAGAAGATGAGCAAGAGTATTTTAAGGGCGTGATGGAGAAGATGAAAAAGTGGGATGAAGAATAAGGAATAAGGGTGATGTACAGAGATGAGGAATAGCGGAAAGGAAAAGGGAGCAGATGTAGAAAATGAAGTCTACAGAAAAAAATATTTTTGCATAAAGTTTACATTTGTATCAACATTTTTATTGTTCTCATCCAAAAAACATACAAATTATGTATTGAAGTATGAATATAATCATTTTTGTAGATAATACAATAGCAGAAGGCAGGATTACAAAAATTAATGGATCACATTCTAATATGAATCATACCTCTTAACTTCTTTCTGAAAATGAAAGAGAATAGGGCGCAGATGTAAAACTCTTTTTGTCTGTACCTGAGAAGAGGAATTACCACTATCATACACTGATTTACTCAAACTAGTGTCCTCATCTTTGAAATTCTCAGACAGTTACCAACTACAGACCTCTGGAGAAGGTTGGAGGGCAAAACAACTAAAACAACCAAGATGAGCATAATGGTCTGAGTAAATCAGTCTGCAATACTGTTTAACAATTTCATTTCTTGAAAAAAAAAAAAAAAAAAGATTGGAATAACATTAGTTCTGAGGTTTGTCTAGTTGATGATTTATGGAAAAGTCACATATAGTGCACTTAATGGATGAAAAGGTTAAATAATTCTTTGTTTTAAACAAAAAAATAGTACTGAATTGTTACCATCATTGTCATCATCAGTAGTCAAATAAGCCGTCTTACATTCAAACTGCATTGGACACATCGGTGCTTGTAAGATCACCAAAGTTAAGCAATGTCAAGCCTAGTTGGTACCCGGATGGGAATAACAGGGATCATGTAGGAATCTCCTTCCTGTCAAGATATCATAGATCAGCGCAGCAGGGTAAGCCTCCACCCCCATGTCTGGGCAGTTGCCATGCCCAAAATGGTGTATTCAACCAAGTGGTCTTGAACATCAGAGAAGACGGGAGAACGCTTCTGAGCAAATCAGGATGCACTAAAAGGTGGTGACGGACCAACTTGGAAAGGATAGGGGCTCTCTCTATTATCTTCACATGGACAGGAGATAATCACAATGTCATCCTATGTCATAAGATATAGAACCTGATTTAAGAAAAATACTTACTGAATCATCATCATCATCATCCATCATGAGCAAACTAAACGAAGCTTTGGTCTTTTTCTTGGTTTCCACTGGTGACAAATCATCATCATCATCAGAAGCAGACTCCACTGCAGCCTTCTTTGATTTCTTTTTCTGTAAATATCAAGTGAATGAATGTCAATCTACAGTAAACTGACACTTATATGGGTCATGTTATGCCTTATAAAAAAATAAATTACAAAAAGAATGTCCATAAAATTTCTTATGTACAAGAAGACTACATTGGATTTTTGTTATATCATGACAACATAGCTTTGGGAAGCTAAGTGGCAAATTCAAAGAAAAATATAGGCTTGGTTAGTCACTCAATAGAAACTGTCACATGACCATCTTTTGGTAGCATGCCATGTTGGGGGCAATCAATAAAAAAAAATTGGAGAAAGGGGTGATCAATGAATAAGTTACTTTTCTCACCTTTTCAGAGAATGCAGTTTTGGGTAGTAATCAATGAAAAAAGTTGCATATATACATCTTTGGTTTGTAAAATGGAGATCAAGTTTTTCCCCCAAATTTTTCAAGTTTGAAAGGTCAAAAATTGCATCTAAGCAATTTAAAGTTAAAAAAAAAAAAAAAAAATCACTTAGAAGTCCAAATTAAGAAGAGAAAAAGAAAATGAGAAGTTTTTTTCTAGACATAATAGAGATTAAATGTTTAATATTTAGAGCCCTCTAGCTCCATTGATGCACCAGTACATGCAACATAGATAACCAACCAGGTAGAACCACTTAAAAACTGACACGACGATATGTTTTCCAACAATACAATATACAAGATGAGGTTAAAAAAAAAGTGTAGAAAATTTAAATGCAAAAAAGATGTACTTAAATAAATGCCAGAAGAATGTGTTTCTGAAGTTTAAAAGTATATTCCAAAAAGATATCAAATAAAATGAACATCTCAGTTGTATTGGTGATAACAAAGTATGACTAGTTTTCAGTGACTGTCACCATTTTCACTGAGCAAAAGTTATCAGAATTCATATAGATAGCACAAATCGGACAAGAAAAAATAATGTCCAGATTTCAAATATCTGTACATAATCTGGGTCTGATTTGATGTCCATTGGCTCTATACATTCTCCAAAGTTTAAAAAACTAAATGACTTTATATTTAATTTTGAATGAAGAATGTCTTTTCATTACAAAAAAAAAAGATAAAAAAAGGCCATTCTTTGTTGATGGTACCTCACCGCTGCACACTTTCAGCATTAAAAAGAATTATTTCTTCTTTGTACAAAAAACAATTTTTCTTTGGAGAAAAGATTCTTTGCATAATTAATTGAATAAATTACAGTGGAACAAATCACCTTTTTAAAAGTATATTTTTGTATTGAATTCTTTTTGAATCAGACACATTTTTGAATGAGTGTGATTTAGAAAAAAATTTAAGGTTGGTAGGTCATGCATCTGTATGGGTTTTATTTTGTACATCACATTATTATCCACAGTATATTAAATATATGTTGCGCTTGATTGCAAAGTTGAAAAAAAAAAAAAAAACTATGAAAAAAGTTTTACTAGAAAAAAAGTTTGATTTTTATATAAACTTTCAATCTATTCCTATGTATTTTATCTTGTAAAAAAATAAGTAA
Organism: Thysanoteuthis rhombus; assembly: GCA_963457665.1. Classification (NCBI taxonomy): domain Eukaryota; kingdom Metazoa; phylum Mollusca; class Cephalopoda; order Oegopsida; family Thysanoteuthidae; genus Thysanoteuthis; species Thysanoteuthis major. The sequence goes on from CAUOPZ010000374.1 coordinate 16,371, forward strand.
ATTTCAACTTTTTTTATAAAAAATAAAAGAGTGGTTTTAGTTTGATAAATACAAACATAACTTTAATGCTGGGAGAAAGCTTAAAAAACAGGCTTAAAAGCAAAAGATATTCACATATATGATCTTCCTCAGTGAAAATATTAAATGATTCAGATTACTTTATAATTAGGAAAACTTTTTTGTTTGAAATGTATTTTGTAGGTAAAAACAAAAAAAGATCATGTTGATTTCTCCTTTTAAGCAAATTTTATTGATTAGGAAAAAAAAAAATAATTAAATATTGGGTTTGTTACAAGAATAGTAACTGTGAAATTTTGCTTTTATGTATTCTTAAAATTTGGAAATCGAGAGAAATCGAAAAATCACTGTATTTAATCATTTCCCAGTCAAATACAAAAACAGAAGTTAGTCTGTGAAATGTATAATCCGGCAACTTTTCCTCACCACATATTCCACACTGATAGAGGCTCCTACTGAGGATCGTAGAATTTCTAAAATGTGGACCTGTGGATTGTAGGTAGATTGGGCATGTTTACTACTTGCCGTCAGTACTATGATGCAATTTATTTTTTGGAAAAAAATTCAATCTTTTTTTAAAATTCTATCTGAGAATAAAAAAAAAAAAAAGAAGGAAAATATCGTTAAAAGAAATTTTGCAGATTGAATATCACCAAAGTGAAAAATATTGTGATTCGTTGATGCATCCCTATTATATTCACGTGTGCATGTATGATGTTACACACACATATCATTTGTAGGTATCATTGTGCCGTCCAGTTGTGTGCTGCTGATATTGGGTTAGCGGGGTAGTTATTTCTAAGGTGAGTACCTTTTATGAAACGATCCTGCTAACCTAATATCAGTAGCACCAAGCAAATATAGATAACCAGACAGCACCAACATACCTACTAGCACAATCGTTCTAATGCATCAGTGGCACAACAGAGAAAATCAAGAAATTTTGCTATCAGGATGGTATTACGAAGTCATACTACTCTACATGCAAACCACCAACTGTTAAAAACATACACAATGATCTTTGAAGGTGTACTTAGTTAGAAAATAGTTTGAAAAACTGCCACAAACTTCAATCTCCTTGAAGTGGGTTTTAGACTCCCTTTTTAATTCCATATTTTGTCATGTCAATTTTTGTCATCCAAAATTACTTGGATTATGCCAGGTTTTTAAAGTAGCAATTACTGAAAAGAACATAAAAAATAATTTGTTTTCAGCGCTCCTGGTTCTGGTAACTATTGGTAATTTTCAGGCTGAGTGTCTCTTGATGTAAGTGATCAAGTCAGAGAGACCAAAGACAATCTCTTACCTTATCAGATTTGGAATTAGGAGCATCTAATCCATTCTCATTGGAGAAAGACATAGAGGCAACACCAGATGAAAGATCATCTCTGAAAGGGAGAAAAAAATTTATAGATTTAGATTGTGAAATTTATCCATGACAGCATGTGTGCGCACGCACACAGAGTTCTTTAAAATTATTTTATAAATTAATCATATCAAACTTGCATTCAAACAAAAGTATGAAACTCAATTTCAAATATACTACAATATACTTCCTGACCTTATGAATTTTACAAATTCATATTTCTGATTTAACAGCTTGTCTTTTAAATACATGCAAACTGAAACTGTAGCCTCTGCCAAGTTGCACCGCGGAAGGCTTAAATGGGACCTTGCTCCACAATAAGATATCAAATACCTTGAGGTCGCAATCAGATAAAACAGAATCAGACTTTTAGTACTATATAGAAATGGATGGAAATTGGGGTGAGAGAGAAAGCTGACCCTACACAAAAGAAAAATTTAAAAAAAAAACTGGCTTGAAACATGCCTGAAAACATTAATACAGAGAAAATTTCATGAAAATACAATGTGCATATATGTGCGTGTGTGTGGTGGGCAAGTATTCGGAATATTTAAAAATATTAATTTAATATACTTCTGATACTCACCATTACTTTAATTTTACATAGGTGAAACATTTTGACATTAAATTAACCAAAAAAAAAAAAAAATTTCCAAACATACAATGCCGAATAAAATCTAAAGAAAAGAAAATGTGGAAAAAAAAAAAAAGTATTCAGGCACATTGATTTCTCATTTAAATACTTAGTTACATAGCCCTGGTTTGTAATTACTACTCGGAGACATTTTTGTAACCCTTTACAGCCCCTCCGCAACATTTCAAATTCTTGGCCCTCTCTTCTTCGCAAAAGATCCTCATATCATATCTGGGAATTCTTTCTGACGAATTTGATCATTCAATTGGATTCAAATCAAGAGATTGACTAGGCCACTGAAGAACCTCAGACTACATTGTTAAGAACAAACAATTCTCAAATTATGCTTTGGGTCATTATCTTATCGAAAGATCTAACCTTCTTCAAGCTCAGGCAGCAAAAACAAATTAGCTTCTAAAATACTCATTCTATTCATGATTCCTTAAAGAGTCCCCATACCATTGTAGGAGAAACAACCTCAAACCATGATGCTTCCACCTCCATGCTTTACGGTGGGGATGGTGATTTTTAGATCATAGGCACATCCATCTTTTTTCCAGGCAGGATGAGCTTTGAGTTTTTGCTAGAAATCTATCGTTCATTTGATCAGAGAATGTTCTGCCAAAAATAATTACACTTCACTATAAGGTTATGAACAAACTTCATCGAGAATCTTGGTGCTTTTTTTTCAACAAAGGTGTTTTCTGTGGCAAATGGGATTTCAAGATTCCTGTGTCGTTTATAACTAATAGTCCTTTCATTAACTGATGAATCAGTTGCTTTCAAAACATCTTTGATCTTTGGTTTCTGTAACATCTTGGCAATGGCCCAGTAGCTCAAACATTCATTATGTTGATTAATGACAACATTTTTCGTTAGGTTGTGAGCTCCTTTACTTCAACCGTGACTGCCTCATTTCAAAAAAGTAAAAGTAGTGAATGAAAAGTAGAGAAAACTTGACTAAGTATTGCCAGAACATTCCAAAAGTTTCTATGCAGGTAGGAATGGTTTAGGCCTGCATTCCTTGAATAGAATTTTCAATAGCATTCGAATAATTTTTCTACCATTACTCTCATTTATATTTTACCCCACATTGCATGTTAGAAAATATTTTTTTCTTCTAGGTAATAGTTGATTTCATATCAAAATACATCACCTTGTTTCCTCTTACTATATGTTGTTTTTCCTGAGTTATGCTGCTACATACAATTAGTGTATTATTGTTGGATTCCTTCAACATATAAAATGTACAACAGGCTAAAGAATCATGCTGTATTAGATCATAATATTTGCTGCATTAATTCAAATGATGCCACTTAGCATAAAACTCAACCAAGCACCAAAACTAATGACAAAAATTAATTTGATAAATTATTTACAGTGGATTGGTATGAAATTCATGAACAAATTGTCAGCAAAAACCTGACATATGTGTTCCATAAACCATTCAATGTGCATATCTAAGTACTTTGTTTTGTATATGCTGTACCAGTTGTACCATAGTTTAAATCAATAGGTAGAGGTGTCAAAATGTGCAAATTTTGAACATTGGCCACTTGCTGAAACTTTGCTCTGAGCTTAACAGTCACACCTCCATCCACCAATGTTTCAGTACAAGGCTTCATTCCCAATGTTCAAAAACTGCGCGTTTAGATGCCTTTATCTGGAAAAATAAAAAGATAATTTTTTAAAAAGATATTTTCAATAAAATAAAAACACAAATCATAGTAGAAAAATATATACATTTTCACAAAAAAATTACTCTAGTTTACTCAGCTGAATCTTGAACCAGATCTTTTTTTACCAACTTGTAATTCTGTAATGTAAAAGAAACAATGCATTTCTGTCATCTGTTTTGTTGGTTACAAAATTCAATGCTCTTACATGCCTGGTGTCAATGAAACCAATATAATGCAATGAAAGATTTGTAACAAAATTCAACACAACTTTACCCCATACTGTAAGAGAACCTTATTATACTTAAAGGGTGCTTGTTGCTTTGCCCCATATAATTCACTCCAGTATGATCCTGTAGTCCACTGTATGCTTTCCATCCATCTGTAATTATTCTAAGGGGATTAATTTACCAAGTGGGTGTAGCCTCCCTTTTCACCAACATGAAACAAAAGAGCGCCTGTTTTTTCATGCTCAGAGAACCAAGTTGTATTTTAAAGTGTTTTCAAATATTTAATTCAGCATTCTTTCCAAGAAATCATCTACATATATTTATTCACATTAGTCTGTGTATCAAAAATTGAATAAATAAAATATTGAATAATCTGTGTATTATAAGATTCGAAGAATCCTGTATCTATTTTATAAAAATTCCACAAAAATAAACAGGTATGATCTTCCATAGCAATCATCACCAATAATTTATTTTGATAGAAATACCTACAAAGCAAAGTAGTAATCAGATATACACAACTTCCTCACTTTGATAGAGTGGGGAGAGTATGAGCAAAACTTACTAAAGACGAGGACAGTTAGAGAAGAAATTTTTAGCAGCCAACATTTTGAGAAAGAGAAAATCTCTCTAAACTAAGATGTTCTCTCTTTTACTCTCTTACCCTCTGAGGAAATGGTACAAATCAACAGCCCCCTGCTTGACTGTTGGCTGAAAAAGCCGGTAGCTAATGGCATTTATTTTACTCTTGAGCAGAAGAGTTCTTTCTTTTTCAATATGGATTTTTATTGTAAATCAATACCCTGCCTCCCCCAACATTTCGGAAGGTGAGTTTCAAAATCAAACTTAATAAACTGCCTAGGGCTCCCAAGTGCACCGACAGGAAATTTCCTAGAGTTATGTTGAGTAGTTTTGCAGTAGGCGGTCACATGATGGACATTTGGTGAATTATAAGATAATACATCAATTTACTCTAGGTAGTGTCTTCATCTTCGTGGTTAGAGTCACAATGATCCAATCTCCAGTAGTTGGTAACCTTCTGCGAATTTTTTTACTGGATCCTTTATCCAATCTATAGAGGTAGATCATTCTCATGAGAGACATATTTTTCAAATTTCCAAAGTGCTGACTTGACATTCGAACCTTTATTTTATTAAAATTCAAGGCCTAACATACCATTGAAAAATATATGGTCAACAGTATATGGTAGAAACATGACCAACATTCCTGTTGTACCCCAATTATGGTACGAGATGTGAAAATAAAGCAGTATTACAAGATCATATGAGGACAGAAGAGCTACAATGCCCAATAACCCAAACCACCTTGTCAAAAGCACACAAACTCTTTGATCACATTGAAAGAAGCAAGACTGATCCCACAAAAGCATGCTTAGAGGGAATGATTAAAGGTGTTCCATCAAGAGGCAGACTGAGAAGCTACTAAATAACTGAGTGCATACCTCTGTCAACACAATTGTTACTAAAAAGTGAATGAAATTCTGTTCATACACAGCTATGATGCAGGGGATCATGGATCAACCCCCAAATTTAATCACTTCTTTTGTAGCCCATTGCCCACACTTCTACAAAATCTCATTGAAATACATGAGAAGTTTTGGAGATATTGTGTGGTTTGGACACATAGCTACAATGTAGAGAGGTGACGGTAAATGGATCCAACTCAAAATTTAATCACTACATCCTTAGCCCATGGTCTACCCTTCCATAAATTTCAGAAATTTATTAAAAACTTTTAGAAATATCATGTAGACAGACAGATAGACATGGATGAATACATATACTTCTCCCAACTTTGTTGACAGCGGTAAAGACAGCTTCCTACTAACTCAGAAAGCTGACTATTAGGGCTAAATGATTTAAAGGAGAAGAGGAAATAAGAGAAAAGTTTCAAGATAGGGAAGAGTCACTTGCAATCATAGAGAAACCTCAATCATCCAAATAAGATGGGCTGGGAGTATTTTGTTGGAAAAACTGATCTGATCATAAAAAGGGAGCCCACCATGAACACCATGACAGGACCTTGAAATCTTGTTAGGAAAACCCGAAGTTCAAATAATTGAGGTTTCTCTGTATCTGTGTTATTTACAGAAAAAGAAAAAAGTTGTATCAGAAGACAGGACTATAAGTACAAAAAAAATCTTTCACAAAATTCCCGTTTCAGGAGAATGAATCTGTGACGAATAAAATTGTCATATTCATTACATACTAAATGCACAATAAATTTATCAAAAATCAACAAAATGAACAATTTATTTTAGAACAAAATTCATTTGACAATACTTTCCAACAAATTTCCGTCATCTTCATATAAATACTCATAAAAAAATGTGATACGGCATTCCTGTTTTCAGTTTCACTTTGAATTTTTTTAATGATTTTAATTTTTTTGCAAAAAGTTATGTTTTTAATCATGTAACTTAATGTTTTAGAATTTAATACAATACACCAAGGGGGAAAAAAAATCACTCCTGAATTGACATTCATTTATTAATTTCTTTTGTACATGTTTGTTAAAATGAAAATGGAACTGTCACGCGTCAATGAATATGACGTAATTTTATTAGAAACGGGTACTTTTCCCTGAAACACCGGTGTAATTTTGTTGGAATTTTTTGGTGCATCTCCGGTCCCGTCTTCTGACACAGCTCCAAAGAAAAATGATAAAAATTCAATGTGGGGAAGAGGGGGGCAAGTATTTTCCACGTAATAAAATTGATAAATTAAGGTAAGGGGACAATTTTCAATATGAGGTAGTGCATTAGTATTTTCGACATAAAAATGAAAAACGATAAACATTCCAACAGGATGAACTTCCAATATGAAGCCAGGTAAAAGTAAGATTACACAGCTTTCGCCCGGCCCAATATGGCGTTGTGTCATGTTACCCAAACTCAACCAGATGTTTTTATTCGTATAGCATTTCAATCTTTAACCAGGAGTATAAGTAAAAATTCATTGGGATTTAGTTTTAACAAGTTCAATTTTCCTAAAAGTGTCCCAATTCAACCAAAATTTCGGAGTTGAAAAGAGTCGAAATTTCGCTAACACAAGTAAATTAATGTTAACCACGTGTTCACGTAGTTTAAACAGCGAATGGCACCAGGTCTTGAAAAAAAAAATTGTGCGACGATGTCCCTACCATTCTGGTGGTTTTACTCATTGTTTTAAAAGGCGATTTTGCTAATTTCAACTTGTGTTTTAACCTTGGGACTTGGTTTGGTATTACTAACCATATAGTAGGTGCATTTCGCAGTAATTTTGCCAAAATAATTCCTATCCAATAGTAACAAACAATAAAACAAATTAATGATGTTTGAAACTCATAATAGATGTAAAAAAGAAAAAAGAACAAATAATCATCGCATATGAAATATTAAATTCCTGCAGCTATATTTAAGTCAAATTATGGCTAGTTATGCAATTTAGTTTTAGCGAAAGTTGTTTAGATTTTCCCAACGGTGTATATGCTTAAGAATCATTCCATAACTTCTGATTTCAGTCAGTGGTATTTTTAAGAACTGAAGTAAAGCCTTAATAATTTGGTCCCATGACCCGTGCAAACGTCGATATGCCATGATTACACACTATGACAAACTATATTGCAAAATATATCCTGTTTTTCTTCCCACTTACTTCGGACATAACCCTTAAAATGGAAAATATAGGTAAAAACGGATGATTAAATAATAATAACCTAAATGACTGTCATCATTCAGTATTATTTTTTGTTCGTTTCTTGCTTTTTGACAAAATAGGGCTCCGCTTGATCATCTCGCCCACGACACACCCATAATTGATAGTGGAGCCCTAACGATCTCTCACTGGATAAAGGGATTCTTTTTTTTTTCGGGAGTTCTTCCCATCCACGTCAAAAATTTGAATGAATAGGAAAGCAGAGCATATTTTGAATTTTCGTGCAGTCATTTTGACTTATTCAGAAAAAAATCAGAAATCTTCAGATATTGAGAATAGGGAATGAAACCTTTTTTTTCTCGTACAATTACAATAATTTAATGGAGCGTAGGATTATTAGTTAGTGGCAGATGTAAATGAAGCTGTTGTCACAAAAAGTGACCCATTTTATATTTCTAAGCGATAAACTTTTTCTTTTAACCGTAAAAAGTTTTCTTCCCAACAATTTCGCTTTTTCAACTTTAAACTTTAATCCAATGGTCCATTTTGACGTGTCAACACTAATTTTAAGCAAATGAATTCACTTCTTACGAATTTATTTTATTAATTCTATTATAATTACAATCTCAATAACATCGATTAAACTCATGATAATTTGCGAAATGGGAAGGGTTAAAATTGCTTGATTCAAATTTACGTGACTGGTTCGCATGCGATGCGATAAGTGTTTTCAATTATTGCCACAGGGTCAAACTTTCAGAATATTTTTATCTTTTTTAAAAACGTCTTTCGAGAAAGCAAAATCAATCTGACTTCATTTGATAACGAGGATTTAAAAAAAAATCAAGCCCAAAATGACAAAAAAGAAATTATATATATATATATATATATATATATATATATATATATATATATAAAAGGATGTTTAAAAAACAAATAAAAATAGATTCATAACAAGGGAAAGAGAATTAATGCGCTACTCTTGTGGTAGTACGCATGTCGAAGTGGACCGTCGGATTCAAATAGTGCCCAGTTTCTTTTGCAATTTGACTTTAATATTCATTTTTTACTGTGCCTTATATTGCGTAGATTGAAACTTTTGACAATGAACTGCATTAGAGATTTTCGTAGAAAATGAAATAAATTTTTCATCAAATCAGAAAATAATACGAAGAAAAACTATAAAGCGCTCGAAGACGTCAGTAGTGAATGAAAATTAACTCATAGCTACAATGTAGGGGAGATAATCGTGTTCTTTCTCTTCGATTCATTCGCTTATGTCCTACCCTTCCACAAAATGTCATCTAAATTTATTGAGATCTGTGGACAAACAGACAGACACGGGTGAATAATACATACCTCCTTCGGCAGAGCTATATGAAGGCTCGATGTCGATAGAGACCGATATCATTGAATGAGAGAAAAAAAAACTTATTAACGAGGTAGAACAATGTTTGAGTCACATGGAATCATTAATTTATTGAAATCAGTACTGAAAAAAAAAAAAGGTCTATATTTCAATTATTCAATTTCCATATGTTTTTTTTATATATGCACCTGTTAAGACTTCGGCAGTAATTTTTTTATTTCAACATGAATTATTCATGGCCTCGGAAAAAAGACTCAATTTGTAGTCTCAAGTTTTCAATATGGCAAAAAACAACAAGCCAAATGAGAAAATCGATCTTTGTAAATAATAATAAAGTATACCTAGATGAATACCTTAAAAAGTTATTAGTTTTGATTAACCTTAGCATGATGTATACATTAAAAACCACTAACAGATAAATGCACGATCATCACATTCAACCTTAGTTATCTCCCGAACTCTCCGGCCTTTTTTCATTAAACCGAATACAATATAAGCAAGATATCATATGGAATGATAGTTTACCCGAATATGTGAGATTTTTATATTGTATAAACTTGATTTGTTATGATACGTACCTGTATACGTTTTGTATACTTTTTCGCACTAAATATACTATAGTCACATGTCAGCTGTACTTTTTTTCAATCTTAGGATAATGGAAATATCACCATTGCTGCGCTTTTCAAGTTAATTTGTAGACGAGATCAGATTATATTTTGATACTCTGAGATATGAAAAAAGTGTTCTTTACTTAAAAGAAGATGGACTAAGAGGCTATAAACATACCGTAGAAGTTAATAGAAGTAGATTAAATAGAAAAATTCTTTTAGCTATCGAGTAGCTGAGTTCTCTCACCACCAGAAATTCATTAACTGCCAAGAATTATAACCATACCACACAAAAAGGTGTTAACTATTTGTCATGATGTGTATACAGGCGTAAATACAATTTGTATACTTGTTTGTCACTAATTAAATATATCATATAATATATCGTGATTTTTTGTTAGAACATCAGAAAAGGGTCAGTTGTGTGAATCAAAATTTGTCACGACGTATGCCTGTAAACACACACTATATTTTTTTCACCAATCAATTAATTATTATTACAATATCGGGAATAAGAAAAGTGATCAGGTAAAAAGAATTTCGCTACAAAGCAGTACATTTCCCACCATAAATGACGTCACAAAGAAAGTTTTTCTTACTCACAGCTCTATCGGTATTTAAAATAATAAAACAAAATAGGACCAACATTGTATTAATTTTCACTACTCTTTAATTTCGTCTGCATTTTGAGATGTTTTATTGAATGCATGCAAGTTTGTAAACAGTAAAATACAAAAGCGACTTCAAAATGATTTCAAAGTATGCATTTATCTTTTTTATTCCTATAATTAATATCACGGTGAAGTATTGTTACCAAATGTTTCATCAATTTTGACTACTTTTCACAATCATCTTAATTTCAAGTTGCTTTTTTTTTTCAAGTAAAAAATAAGATTAAGGTATAAAAGTGGTCAAAAATTAATGACAACTAACATTAAAAAAAATAGGGTCAAGACTGATCATATGATAAGTTGAAAGAGAAGAATTAATAATCAGGGATATTTATCAAAAATGAAGTTATTATCAATCAAAAATAGAGAAATAGAAAGCCATGCCGTAACAGAAAAGTAGACAAAATGGTTGTAAAAAAACATGTAAGAGCGGCCAACACAACACGTTTTTCGGTCTTTTTTTTCGGAGGAAAGGAGAGACTGAAAACTCACACATCGTCATCCTGTTGTTTTCTCCTGGGATTTCCCATGTTGTTTACAAACGGCAATTCGTTGCAGAACAATAATAAAAAGATCTCTCCGACATACAAACTTTCTTTTCCCCGTTTAGCACAGCTTGATTGCCATCAATCGCGACCTATTCGTACGGAAGTCGAACTCTGCGCATGTACCCGAGCCACTTCCGCTAGATCACCACGTGACTACGTTTTTTTTTCCTCCAAAAGCCAGTGTTGTCTAAGTACCAAAGTTGGTAAGTTAGTCTCAAACTTGGTACTTTTGCTTCCGAGGAGAGGGTGGGGAATACGTTTGATACCACACCCCAAATATTTGGTGTGCTTTACACCTTCCGTCATAATATTCTTGTCCACTATGAATTTTATCATAGGTTTCATGTTAATCTTCCGATTCACTACATCGTACTTGAGTTACAAAATATGAGTTATGAGGATAGATTAAAGGAGATAGGTTCAACAACAATGGAAAATTGGAGAGGCAAAAATGTTTGGAGTTATGCGTGTTTTAGAATCAGTCGCCAACCCAAACGAATTAATTGCAAGAGGTTACAATGACAACAAAAGGCTATAACCATGTTGTGAGTGGATTAAATAAGAGAACGTCCTTTTTTTAAGAGTTCGTGTCACATGATTTTAAAAGAAAAACTGATGATGTAACGTTGCCAAAAAATTTGTGCTCCATATGCTCACAGATGTTCATAACTTTCGTCCCTCAGTCGCCCTACTCTCTGGATTTTGAACGTAGGATAAAGAAAGACACCGGACAAAATGTCCCCTTGAAGTGCCACACTGTACAAAAAGTTCATGGTTAAATCAAAATATGGCAGAACTCTTTGTAATTGGTGACAGTGTAAATTATTTTTAACAGGTCTCATAAACTAAATGTAAATTATTCTGGTTCTTTTTGCATCCAATCCAGAAATTAAAAACTATACCATGTGGTATCCAATTTTGTTTTTATCGATTTCTAATTAAATCACATATTTTTACGGCTTAAATTTACCATTGCGTATCCCAAAAAATAAAACAATAATCGAGACAGTTTCAAGTTCTATTTCCTGGTTTGTTTCAGTAATTGTCTTAGTGACTTGTACAAGGAGAGAATTTGCCTAAAACCCCCGCCCCTCCATGAAAATACCCGAAGTATCAGTTTTTTTCACGTAGACGACGAAAATCTAAGACAATTTGGCTGCAGATAAGTCGGCCTGGACACTTCTACCTGGACTACAAAAATAATTGTGTATTTTAAAAGTTATAAAATGATTATCTTCAAAATTTGGATTAAATTTTTTATTGTATATAAATTCTCGCATTGTTAATTAGCAGCCTGTGTGTGGCTTTTGATTGCCCTTCGCAATTTGGACTAAGCGAGGATAAAGATCTTTGCAAAAGGCGCAACTTGGCTTGCCTATTGCAGAACAAAGAAGAAAAATCAGCAGCAGCTGCGCAAGGTGCAGACGTAGTTGGGAACTATCATGTGATAATTTATCACGTATCTTTTAGCCAATCGGGTCTCACTGAACTGTGTGTTTGCTGGGGGAGGAGGAAGTCTGTAGATTGCCCCCCCCCCCTTCCCGAATTCACGAGTCTCAAATTTGCCACCACAATTTTTCAGAACATGCAGTGATATTTTTCAATTTGTGATTAACAAGAATTAACATATATAACTCAAAGAGGAAACTGTTCTCCTATCCGACAGAAGTCAACTGTAATATTTCTGTCTCCATGAAGTGTAAAATCTTGTAAAAAATTCTTTCACTTCTACACACACATTCAACTACAATAGAGGAAACCTGTAAAACAGTTTTGAACATTTTAACCATTCTTTCGGGTTTATAATCAGTAGAAAGGATGGTTTTGATACACAGCAGAAGTAATGTGTTAACATTATTTTACGTGAAACTGTTTGAATTCCTTGCTACTAAAACAAGGACCATTATCTGCCACAACAGACACAGGTTTAGGGCTGCTAATTATATTATCCCCCTAAAATATAAATCACCAGAATTGAGATAAATCCTGGTAAGTAACGTGTTGACTGCTTAAAATCCTGGTAAGTAACATGTAACATAAGCTCAAATACTGGTAAGTAACATGTTCACTGCTTAAGCTCAAAAACGAGGTTAGTACACAGTTAGTTGCATTGTTAACAAAACGTGGAAATAAGAACAAACGAGTAGGTTAACAACAATGCTAATTTTTGATTCATGAGTGAATTAAAATAAAGGAGGATGGAGTTTCAGTCGATACGGATATGTGGAGGGATCTACCAGGATTGGATGTAGAAATAGGAAGAACGAAGAGAAAGGAATGTCACTAACTACATGTGAGGTAGAGTCTGTACAGTGTCCGTCAGTTTGGTCATCCTAGCTATAGCCACTATGAAGTTATCTTGAGAAGTCCGATTTAACTACGATGAGAGTGCTTAACTAAGATAGGATGTGTTCTTGAGATGAATATGTGATGATGCGTGTGAAGAAAGAAAGTGTGTATAAAAACTGTATTAACTATCCTAACTAAAGAGAGAGAGAGAGAGAGACAGAGAGACAGAGACAGAGAGACAGAGACAGAGAGACAAGCTTACCTCGAGGCTGTCGGAACACAGAGAGGTATTTATTTCCCAAAAAGGAACCTGTGACACAAGGTCAAAAGAAGGGGGTGGGGATTTGGGGTTGGTCTTCTCTTTCCTATCTTTATCTTAGGCACTCATGCACTGACCTAATCTCACTTTATTGTTCCAATCATCAAAACATCGCATTTTTTCTTGATTTCTATCACATTTACCACAATACCGGATTATCTCTACGATGAACCTATCTTAATTCCACGTTTACAATTTTTTTTGGGGGGGGGGATAAAATGTGATTGATATATACAATTAAAAAAAACCCGATGCGTGATATATATTTCCAAAAGGAAGTTAGTATGTGACCCCCTCCCCCCACAAATGCCTAATATGGTAGAACAGCAAGTTAACCGGACGAAAAAATGGATGGCGGCAAAAAAAAAAAAATAATTCCAAGTTCCAACATCCTTCGGAGAACTCTACCTTCTGTCATCTATGAAGGAAGGAGTGGTAAACGAAACAAAAAAAAGAGGGACTAAAAAAGTTGAAAGGGGGGACTAATACTCTCCCTAACTAAGAAACAATTGGTTAACTCAAAGAAAGAACTAATCTATTCTATCCTAACTTGGGCTGGGCTGACAAGTCTGTTCCAGTTCCCCAAAATTCTTATCACTTTACCAGCGACTTCAAAGATGCCACTCCAGCAGCTTTCACTCTGCACAGTCGAGCAGCTCTCGCCCACCTTTCGTTGAACTCCGACCAAGGGAGCCTTTCCCTCTCGACCCTGATCTTGAGCTGATGTGTGACCAGTTGTGCAGGAGTGAAATGCTCGCCTTCGTGGAATCACTTCTGGCGTGTCGTCCAAACCATCTCGGCAATGCTCGTCACAAACAAGGTTACATCGTCAACATAGGCAGTATACTTGACTGACGTTTAACCGCCAGGCAACATTTTTTCGCCTTTACTTTGCGCAGTAATGGTTCCAGTGCAAGAATATACAGCATCGGCGAAAGTGGAAAACCTTGACGAACTGATCTAGACATCTGGAAAGGCCTCTACCTAACTCCATTCATCTCCACCACCGAGCTGGGGGATTCATACAAGTGGTGAATCGAGGAGCGAAAGTCCTGGCTGAAACCAGCAGCGGATAAGATGGACTCGAGAAAGCGGTGGTCTACCCTATCAAAGGCTTTGGACTGATCTAATTTGATCAGCACTACTCCTTTGTCGACTTTCAATGATCGTGCGCACCGTGTGTGGGTTGTCTTGGATAGCCCCCCCCCTTTACAGAACAAGTCTGTTCAGGGCCAATAAAACTATCCAGCACAGTCTGCATGCGGTTAGACGAGATCCTGGCAAATATCTTTAACTCTGTATTTAGCAGAGTTATGGGCCTGTAGTTATCTATCCCACCCCCTAAATTTTCATTTTTGCGTAGCAATTTCAACACCCCTCTGGTGAAGCGACGGAGAATATTCTCCTGCTTTAACCAGTGGTTAAAGATCAATGCCAGCAAATGAGCAAAAATGGGCAACAGCCTCAAATACACTTCGTAGGGCAGGCCATCAATTCCTGGGGTCTTCTCCTTCTCCACGCTCTTTAAGACTTCCCAGACTTCATCCTCTGTTATGGGCCCTCGCACCCAGCTGATTCAGTCGCCTCAAGGCGAGGGAAGTCAGCTAAATAGGTGTCGAACTGAGCTGAACTCAGACCAGGCTCCCTGATGAAAAGCTCCTGGAAATTGGCTTGAAATACCTTGCAGATACCTTCGTCTGTGGTCACAAGTCGTCAGTCCGGTGACGTGACACTGGCAATATGCCAGCTTGACGCACTCTGAATTTCTTCTGCTCGCAGTTTAGCGGCCATGTTCGTTGCCTCGGGGGACATTCTTTTTAATCTAGCTCTAACTACGACGGCTTGGTCCTTCTTGACAAGCAAGGGACCCGCTCTGCCGTAGCTATTTTAACTTCGCTAGAGTCCCTTCTATCCACCGCCCGCTCTATTTAGGATTCTAATGTCTTTTGTGCCGCTTATATTTCTAAATTGAGTCTTCTGCTATATTCGCCAGCAAAAGACCTAATCTAATTTTTCAGGTGCCCCCAGGATTTTTTCCCCAGGATGGCCCCCGTCAATTCCCTCTGGATTATTAGAGTTAATTGGTCCCGAAAATCCTCCACATCCATGAGGGATGTATTGGATTTCCAGTAACCAGACTTGAAGGGCTTTGGTATACCTAAGTTTATTCGAACCCTTACTAATCTATGACCCGAATAAAGGACGGTGTGGAAACTTGGACATTCCAAAAGCTTTTGGTCGACTCTCCTAACTAACACCCAATCGATGTGACTGGACTGTTGCACCAGACTCGGGGTGTCACTATTAGTCCAAGTCTATACTACTTTGCGGGGGTGTTCATTTCGGAATTTATCGACAAGGTCTAGCCTGTCGACCAATTCTCGAAATAGAATCACACCTGCGTTGTTAGTCTCTCTATTTACCCCTCTGTCTATCTCGGGATCAAGGGTGGCATTCCAATCACCTGCTAAAACTACCCGCCTTGACGGAACTATGAACGTATCAATCCGCCGAAAGAAGTCGATGCGCTCAGTCTGGCAGTTGGGCGCATAAACCCCAATCAGACGGAAGGCATCTCCTCTTATGGCATCATCGGCGACGCACAATCTGACCACCGGGTCGGCATATACAAGGGAACACGTCGCGTTTAAGGCACGGCTTATTAGAGACACCTGAGAGACACCCCTTGAACGACTATCAAAGTATGCGGAGAAGAGATGGAAATCCCTAGACTGCACACTCTCATTGTCGCTCAGAATAAAGTGGGTCTCCTGAATGCAACGCATACTCACTTCGAGATGCCGAAGAGTACAAAAGAGCATAGCTCTTTTCGACTCACTCCTCAGCCTTTGGCCATTTAAACTTGCTAAATAGAGTGCCATTATCTAGTTCACTGGCGTTGGGAACCGGAAACAAACATGTCTGGTTATGGGACGCCGACAGCGGGTCCCATGGCATCTGCGCCTATCTCAGTCTTGATGGCACCGTCATGGGATACACCACCGACGTACCTGGGGAATGTTAGTTTGACTCTCCCCGAACAAAAGTTCTTTAGTTCCTGGAGCTCTGGGTGGTGCCAGACAGCCAGTGGGGTGGACAAGCTGAAAACATTGTTAGTCTCCCTCAGCGTGTCCCACTCCTGCCGTGAACCGTTCCTGACCCAGACTACAGTCAGCAGCTTTTTAAGTCCCGGGAAAATGGTGGGGTCCTCCACGTCTCACCTTTCAGGCTCGACGTAGCAGAAGTTGAGGAGGACCATAAGTTCCCTAAGGGCTTGCTGCTGAACCATGACTTTTTCTACTGTTTACGGGTCCACACGACGGATGTGAACCCCTCTCATGTCTGGTTTTCTTTTCTTTTTTTTTTGAGTAGGTTCTGAGAGGCTGACCGTGTCGATATTGGAGTCGGTATAGGAGTTGGTGTTTAGATGGGGGGGGGCACGACGGCGGTGGTGCCGGTAACAAAGGTGGCAGAGGAGGCGTTGGTAGTGGTTTGGTTGGTGATGTTTGTTGTGGTAGTGCTGGTGGTGCTGGAGAAGTTGGAGGAGGAGGGAGTGTTTGCTGTTTCTTTGGAGTTTGTTGGGGACTGGGAGATTTTTTCAAAATGGTCATTTTTGTTTTTGTGCGGGGAGATGTTTTCGGGGAAGGCTGTTGATTGTTTTCGGTGTGTGCGCAGTGGTTGGAGGGGTAACCTTCTCTGCTGGCTGCCTGGACTTTAGTCTGTTCAGTAGAGCCGCCGGCTTTTCTTTTTTCTCCTTTCCCGGACTAGCATACCCATCAGCTCTAGCCCTCTCCGCATACGACTGCAGGGTCTCTCCCTTGGGACTGTCGGTGCTATGGTATCTAGGAGCTTGTGGAGACTGAAGCCCCGCTATTTGGGCCTTCCTCCCACCTTTTCCCACTACCTGCCACTCTCCCTCCGACCCCTCTTTAGGTGTCACCGTTTTCGGTGGCGGAGAGGACGGCTTGGACAAGGAGAGACTCGAAAGTCTCCAGGCATCCAATCGGATTTTTCAGTGGGCAAATCTGCGAGAGATTCCTTTTCGACGGTTTCGGTTGGTATGGGTGTCCTGCGTTTGGGCGGCCGGCCTCTTTTTGCCGACAGCGGTGAGGTGACCATTCTCGTCGCATATGCAGCAAACTGACCTCTTACCTTTGACAATGAGGCATTTTCTACGACCACCCACGTCCAAATAGTTGGGAATGGCCAGGAACGCCTTCCAGTCAATCATTAGATCGAAGCACCATTCCGCTTGCATGACCTCGGAGTCAACCGAGACAATTTCCCCGTATTTTATGAGGTCTTCCTGCGTCTCAGATACTCCACACGAAGGACATGATCCCTTGTCTAGATTTCCTTTTACGCAGACTTCTTCTGTGGGTAGTAGCACGTCCCACATGGCAAAACCATCGTCTTTCACAACCTGTTTCACCTTCGCTCCTAAACTGGTCAGTGATTTCATCAGTGTGTCTTTCGTCGATCTGACAATCTTATTTCATTTTTTGTCAACCAAGAAGACAGACACCATTTTTTTCAACGTCTCCTAGTTCGACCAGGTCCACCAGGTCCACCTCTTTTACGAGGTTGGCGTATGTCTGGCATCTCCTGACGAACTCCGTCACATTGACTTTATAAATATCGAAAGGGGAATTTCATATATTGGGAGAGCCCCCACTTGTCATTGGCTTTTGCCCCGCCGTAATAGGCGACATAGTATTCCCCCCTCCCTTAATAGACAGGGGAATTTCTCTCTTAATTTTCGTTTTTTTTCCAGACCTTTTTTTTTCTCTTTTTCTCTTTTTTCTTTTTTTTCCAATTTTTTCTTTTTCTATTTTTTAATATTTTAAAAATTTTTCTCGTTTTTTCCTCCCCATTTTCGGGGGTGTTGTTCCTCCCGTCTTCCTCCTTATCGGGCGAAGCAAACAAAGCCATCTTGGCCTCGTCGACCATGAAGGAAAAAAATACGAAAACTGGGTAAAATACCTTGGCGGACCAGAATGTCTAGTCTTGCAGTTAGTGGTGAGCACGTCGATCTCTGCACAATGTCGTTCTGTATAAAACCAAAACTTTAGAATTACAAAAACCGTCGGAGCACAGAGAGAGAGAGAGAGAGAGAGAGAGAGAGAGAGAGAGAGAGAGAGAGAGAGAGAGAGAGAGAGAGAGAGAGAGAGAGAGAGAGAGAGAGAGAGTTTTACCGCCACAGTTTAAATACCGTAAAGGTAACAATCTTATTGGTAGCTCTGTGTAGGGAATAGTAAGTAGATCCCTGCCAAGGGCAGATAACTCTGCATATGTATGATTTTCTTTGTCTGGAAAAAAGGTGGGCACTACACAGGAAAACATATTTGACAAAAACAGTATCTCAAACTTTTTATCTTTTTTTCTGCATTAGAGCAATGTTTAGAAAACCCACCCACTTAGAATAAGCGTCCACCACGACTAAAAAGTATTTGTTTTGCTCTTGACCAGCTTAGTTTTATGTGTAAACGATTCCAAGATTGCCCATTTCAGTTCACCGATGTTGAGGCATCTCACATACGCACAGCCACATAACCATGTCCTCACCACGTGCTCCAAACGCGTATACACCTGTTATGAGTGTTATGAGTGTTATGAGTGTTAAACTCATGAATGAAACGACAATGCTTTTTACTACCAGATAGTCACAATGATCTGTCTTCTAATTCTCCTTACTTCTGGAAGTATATATGGATTAAACTCCATGTTTTTCTATCTTTCATAATCTGTCCGTCGTGTGTTCTCCGGCGTCAGAGAATGGCCCTCAAGTTGCACAGAGAGTAATTGGCTACAAGTGCTGGGGCATGTAAACAAATGAGCACGTGTGCTCAGGGTTTCCATGGGGAGATGTTGTCCGAAGTGACGTCTTTGATATCTAGCGAAAAGAAGGGTTTCGAATTCAATTCTTAACTTAAAGTATAGGGGGCACCACAGGCCATTCCTGCGGTCGTAATTCCACATTGAGAAGGTTTTTGCAGTGTTGTAAGCATTTGTATCTGACGGTTGAATGTAACTTCACGCCGATTCTATGATGGAACATACCAGCCCCGGAAAAAAAAAATCGGCTGGTGCGGTTTGTCATAGAGAGAAAAGAAACAATTACTCTATAACCCCGAAGTAAGCAGCCATTTTGGATAGAAATAATGAAACCCTTTTTTGATGCGATAACAATGACTAAAGCCTACCTCTCCAATTGAGAATACCTTTTTCTGCCTTCATTGAAGTTCTGGAAGCAAAAGTAACGGACAATTCCTGGTTGTCAATAATGTGGTGAAGAACTCCGTAAACGCCTACATCGTAAACGCTGCTGCCAGCAGCAGTGATTGGGAGCTTTGGATCAAATACACTAAAAAAGTGTTCTCGTGGTCACTTATAATTCTTAGGTGTGCCACTCTTCAGAAGTTTGTTTAGAGATTCTAGCACAGGAAACCTTGGACAAAAAACGTCAGTAAAATTAGCATGCCCAGGTAAGAATGCTACTGCCTTATATTAATAGGAGCTGGTGCGTTAGGGAAATGGTTGAGGTAAGATTTAAGGGGAACTTTAGTGTCAGGATTACCATTAAGGTTAGAGTTAGGGATAAGGTTCAGATTCAGTGTTGGAGTTGGATTTAGTGATAGGGTTAGGGTTAAGTTAAGGGTTAGGGTTAATGGTAGGGTTAGGGTTATGGTTAAGATTAAGGTGAGCGTTAGGGATAAAGTTAGGGTTAGGGTTAGGGATATGGTTCAGATTAGAGTTAGGGTGACGTTAGAGTTAATGTCAAATCTAGGAATTGGGTGAAGGTTACGGTTACAGTTTTGGTTAGGGTTGAGGCCAGGGTAGGGTTTGGGTTTCAGGGTTAGGGTTATGGTTAAGATTAAGGTTGGGGTTAGGGTTCGGGTAAGAGTAAGAGTTAAGGGTGGGGAAGTTAGGTTAAGGGATAAGGTTAACTTTAGTGTCATGGTTAGGGTGAGGGTTAAGGTTAAGGTTAATAGGGTGGCTTTTGGAATGGGGTGAAGGTTAAAGTTAGGGTTAAGGTAAGGATTAGGGATAATGTTAGGGTTACGGTTATGGTTCGAAGTTTGGGTTTGGGTTAGGGCTAGGGTTAAGGTTAGAATTACGGTTACGATATTGGTTTGGGTTAGAGTTATGTTTAGGGATAGGGTTAACGTTAGGGTTAGGATTTGGGTTAGGATTAGGGTTAGGGTAGGGTTAGGGTTAAGGTTAAGTTATGGCTAAAGTACGGGTCAGAGTTTGGGTTTGAGTTAGGGTTACAGTTAGGGCAAAGGTTAGGGTTAGGGTCGGAGTTAGAGTTAGGAGTGGCGTTTGGGTTTTGGTAACAGTTACAGTTAGGGTTAAGGTTCGGATCAGGGTTGGGGGTAGGTTAAGGGTTTAGGGTGGGGTTAAAGTTGGGATTAAGGTTAGGGCTAGGGTAAGGTTAAAGGTTAGGGTTAAAGTTAGATTTGGGGTTGGGGTTAGGGTTAGGGTAGTGTTAAGGTTAGGGTTAGGGTTAGGATTAACGATTGAGTTATGGCTGGGGTTATGGTTATGTTTAGCATTAGAATAGGTGGTTAGGGTTAGGGTTAAGGTTACAGTTATTGTTAGTGTTATGATTAGTGTTAAGATAAGGGTAAGGGTCAGGCATTAGCGTTAGGGTTGAGGTTGGGAATAGTGTTCGGTTTAGGGTCAGTTTTCAGGTTAGAGTTAAAGTTAGGGTTAACATTACTTGTAAGGATAGGGGGTTAGGGTTAGTGTTATGGTTAGGGTTTGGGTAAGGTTAAGGTTGGGGTTACGGTCAGGGTCAGAGTTAGGGCTACATTTAAGTTTACAGATCAAGATAGGTTTGGGTTACAGTTGGGGTTAGCTTTAATATCAGGGGGTAAAGTCAGGGTTTGGGTTAGGGTTAAAGTTGGAGTCAAGGTTAGGGTTCAGGTTCATGTTAAAGTTGAGGTTATGGTTGAGGCTAGGGTTAGGAGTAGGATTAGGGTAAGGGTTAGGGCTGAGGTTACGATTAGATTAAAGCCAGGGTTAGGGTTAGGCTTAGGGTTATGATGGGGTTAAAGTTTAAGTTTGGGTTGGGGTTATGGTTGGGGAGGTGGTTAATGCTTAGGTAAAAGTCAGGTTTAGGATTAAGGTCAGGGTTATGGTTAAGGTTAGGATTATAGTTAAAGTTAGGGTTAAGTTCAGGTCGAGGTTAAGGTTAAAGATGGGATAAGTTTTAAGGTTAGATTTAGGTTTAGGGTTAGGGTTAGGGTCAGACTTGAGGTTAAGGTTCAAGTTAGGGTGAGGGTTAGGGATAGGATTAGGGTTAGGGTCAGGGTTAGGGGTAGGGTTAAGGTTAGGGCTGAGGGATAGGGATAGGGTCAGGGTCTAGCTCAATGTTACAGTTCAAGATAAGGTTAGGGTAAATGTTAGGGTAGGGTTAAGGTTGGGATTTGGGTTAGTGTTTAGGCTTACATTTAGGGGTAGGTTTAGGGTTCGGGTTAGGTTTAGTGAAAAGTTTAGAGTTAGGGTTACAGTCACAGTTAAGGTTAAAACTAGTGTTAGGGTAAGATAGGGTTATGCTGACAGTTAGGGTTGGGGTTAGGGTCAGGGTCAGGGTAAGGGTTGGAGTTAAAGTTAATGTTTGGGATAGGGTTCAGAGCTAGGTCAAAGTTAGGTTTAGAGTTTAGGGTTAGATATAAGGTTGGGGTGAAGTTCGACTTAACGGTGGGGGTTAATGTTAAGGTTAAGATGAAGGTTGAGGCTTTGGTTAAGGTTAGGGTCAAGGTCAGATTTATGGTTAGGATTCCAGTTAATGATAAGCTTAGTCTTCGTTTGGATTAGGGATAAGTCAGGCTTAGGGTTATGGTTGTGGTTAGGTATATAAGTTTGGGTTGGTGTAAGGATTAGGATAAGTGTTAGGGTTAGGTTTGATCAGCTTGGGGTTAAGGTTAAGGTTCAGGCTAGGGTTAAGGTTAATGGTTAGGATTACAGTAAGTGTTGAGATTAGGGTTGAGGTTAAGGTTAAGGTTGAAGTTAGTGTGGAGGGCTAGGGCTAGTGTTAGTTCAAGCTCAAGGGTACTGTTCAAGTTAGGGTTGGGTTGAAGTTGTGGTTGGGGTTAGAGTGTATGCTTACGGTTACGGTTAGTGTTAGGTTTAGGGTTAGGTTTAAGGTTAGGGTTATGGTCAGGGTTGATGTTGAAGTTAAGCTGGGGGTTGAGGTTCAGCCCACTGTTAGGGTTAGGGTTAAGGTTAGTGTCACAGTTAGGGTTAAGGTTAAGGTTAACAGCTAAGGTTAGGCTTAGAGTAAGAGTTAGGGTTAGGTTTAGGGTTATGGTTAGGGTTAAGATTGAGGTTGGGATTATAGTTAAGGTTATGGTTAGGGCTAGGCTTAGCGGGTTAGGGTTAGGGTTAGGGTTACAATGTAAGGTTAGGGTTAGGTTTAGGGTAACAGTTATAGTTACAGTTAAAGATAGGGATAGGGGTTAATGTTATGGTCAAAATTAAGGTTAAGGTTAAGGTTGGGGTTCCAGTTCGGGTTAGGGACTAAGGTTAAGGTAGGGCTTCAGTTTGGGGTTAGGCTTAGAGTTAGGGTAGGGTTAAGGTTAAAGTAAGGGTTAGGGTTAAGGTTTAGGTTAGGGTAACAGTTGGGATAATTTTTAGGGTTAAAGTTCAAGGCTAATGCTAGTTTAGTTAAAAGTTTGTGTTAGGGTGAGGCTTATGAGTAGGCTTAGGGTTAGTGTTAAAGTTAACTTCAGAGAGAGGGTTAGACGACGTATAGGAGGATATTGATGTTTAGGTTAGGGTTCAGGTTTAGGGTTAGGGTCAAGGTTACGGTAGCGGCTCAAGTTAAGGTTAGGGTAACCATTAAGGTGTGGGTTAGGGTTAAGGTTGAGGTCGGGTTTGGTGTTTAAGGGTACAGTAAGGTTTAGTGTTAGGTTTGGGTTAGGATTAGGGCTAGGGTTACGGTTAGGGTTATTGTCAAAGTTAGACTAAGGATTAAGGTTAAACCCAACCTTAAGTTTAGTGTTAGGGTTAAGGTTACTGTTAGGGTTAGGGTTTACCTGGCGGGATAGGGTTAGGCTTAGATGGTTAGGGTTAGGGTAAAGTTCAGGGTTAGGGTTAGGGTTAAGATTAGGGTTAGCGTTAAGTTTAGGGTTAGGGTTGAAGTTAGGGTTAGGGTCAGGGTTAGGCTTCAGGGGTTGAGATCAGCATTCTGGTTTCAATGTTAGGGTTAGGGTTTGGGTTACAGTTAAGGCTAGGTTTAGGTAAGGGTTAGGGTAAATTTTATTGTTACGGTTAAAGATAGTGTTAAGGGTTAATGTTACGATCAAAATTAAGGTTAGCTTTCAGGTTACGGTTGGGGTACAGGTATGGTTAGCGTCAAAGTTAGGTTTTGGATTCAGGTTTAGGGTTAGGTGTACAGTTAGGGTAGGGTAAGTGTTAGAGTTACGGTTCAAGGTTAGGGTTAGAGTAAGGGTTAGAGTTAAGGTTGGGGTTACAGTAAGGGTTAGGGTTAGGGTCACAGGATAATTTTCACGGCAAGGTTGAGGGTTAGTGTTAAGTTCAACTTCAACTTAGAAGTCAAGGTTGAGGTTGGGGTTGGGAGAAGGTTAAAGGTTAAGATTGTGGTTCGTGTTACGGTTAGGCTTACGGTTAGGATTAAGGTTAGGGTTAAGGTTAAGGTTGGGGTAAAGGTTATGTTTAATGTTAGGGTTAATGTTAAATGTAAAGGTTGGGCTCAGGGATGGGCTAAGGGTTTTAGTTAGGATTAGGGTTAGGGCTTAGGTTAGTATTGAAGTTGACGATTTGTTTGGGTTAGGGTTTGGGTTAGTTTTACCGTCAGGATTAATTTAGAGTTTGATTTAATGTTTAGGTTAGGATTAGGTTTAGGGTCAAGTTTGAGGTTAAGATTTAGTTTTGGGTTTGGGTAAGAGTCAAGGTTAAGGTCAGGGATAGGGTTAGGGTCAGGGTTAGGGTTAGGGTTAACGTTGAGGAGAGTGTTAGGCTTAAGTTTAGGGTTAAGGGTAAAGGTTAGGGTTAAGCTTGAGGTAACGGTCTAAGTCAAGGTTGGGGTAACAGTTTGATTTAGGGGTAAGGTTGAAGATAGGAATCTCTGGATTAGGGTAAAGTTTAGTGCTAGGGTTAGTGTTAGGTTTAGGGTTCAGTTTCAGATTAAGTTTAGGATTTGGGTTACGGATAACTTCATGGTTAAGCTCAAGCTTTTTTTAAATGTTTTCCAGCTAGGTCTAGGGTCAGGTTAAGGATAGGCTTAGGGGTTAAGGTTATGGTTAAGGTTTTGTAGTGGATGGGGTTAGAATTAAGATCAAGGTTTAGTTTGGGTTAAATATTAGGTCGGAGAAAAGCTGAATCATAGGGTCAGGATTTCGGTTAGGGTTAATGTTAGGGTAAAGTTAGGTTTTCGCTTAGGGTTATGGTAAAAGTTAGGTTCATGAAATATGTTTTTGGTTAGGATTAGGGTTGGGGCTAGGGTTAGGGCTCGGGTTAGGGTTAGGAATAAGGTTAAGGTTAGGGTTACGGCTATGGTTAAGGGTTAGGTTTAGTGTTAGGGTTCAGGTTCAGATTAAGTTAATGTTCGGTTACAGATAACTTTAGCGTCAGAGTTAAGATGAAGCCTTTTTTCATGATTTCGGTTAGGGTTCAGGTTAGGGTCAAGATTAAAACGTTCCGGTAATAGATAACTGTAGAGTCAGAGTGAAGTTTAAGCTTTGGTTTAGGCTTTTGGCTCAGGTTAGTGTCACGGTTAAGGTCAGGACTAGGGTCATTGTAAGGGTTAGGGTTTCAGTCAGGGTTAGGGTTATGTCTGAGGTCAGGTTTGCGAATTGAGTTCTTGATTAGGGTTACGGTTACTCTAAGGGTTAAAGTTGGGGTTAGGATTAAGGTTGGGGTTTATTTTTAGGGTTAGGGTCAAGGTTAAGGTAAAGGTTTGAGTTGAGATGAAGATTGATTTAAAGGGTCCGGTCACGGATAACTTTAGGCTCAGATTTAAGCTCCAGCCTTTGTTCAGGTTTTCGGCTAGGGTTAGGTTTAGTGTCAGGGTTAAGATTAACTTCAAGGTTCGGGTTACAGATAACTGTAGGGTCAGAGTGAAACTCAAACCTAGGGTTATGTTTTTGGCTCGGGCTAGGGCTAGGTTCAGGATTAGGTTTAGGTTTGAGGTTATGTTTAAGGTTAGGTTTCTGGTTAGGGTTAAGTTCAGGATTACAGTTAAGGCTGTGGTATGTGTTAGGTTTAGGGTTAGGGTTAGGGTTGATGTTAAGATTGATTTAAAGGTTTTTGTTAGAGATAACTTTCGGGTGAGATTTAAGCTGAAGCCTTTTGTTAGTTTTTCAGCTAGGGTAAGGGTTAGGGTTAATTTTAGGCGAGGGTAAAGTTTACGGTTAGAGTAAGGGTTAGGGTTAGGGCTCAGGTTCAGATTAAGTTTAAGGTTCGTGTTATGGATTATTTTATGATCATATTTAAGCTGAAGATTTCGTTATGTTTTAAGCTAGGGTGAAAGACAGGGTTAGGATTAGAGTTAGGATTGGGGTTAGGGTTAAGTTTCGTGCTGTGGATTGGGTTAAGGTTAATAGTAAGGTTCAGTTTGGGTTACAGATAAATTTGAGGTTGGAGATACCTTGAAGCCTATGGTTAGGATTTCGTCTAGGTGAAGGGTCACAGTTAGGGCTAGGGTTAGGGTTACAGTTAGTGTTATGGTAAAGGTTAGTTTCACGGTTAGGGTTGGGATCAGGGATACCGTTGGGATTAAGTTTGTGTATTGGGTTACAGATACTTATAGGCTCGAGCCAAGGGCTAGGCATTTTGGTTCAGGTTAGTTTTAGGGTTGAGGTTTGTGTTAGTGATAGGGTCAGGTTTAGAGTTGACGTTAGGGTTAAGGTTAGGTTCAAAATTAGGTTTACGAAATAAGTTTTTGCTTAGGGTTAGTGTTAGGGTAAGGGCTAGGCTTAGGGTTGGGGTTAGGGTTCAGGTTAGGATTAGGTTTAAGGTGTGGGTTCTGCATAACTTTAAGGTGAAAGTTAAGCTCAAGCTTTTTTTAATGTTTCCGGCAAGGGTTAAGGTTAGGGTTAGGGTTAAAACTACATTTTTGGTTAGGGTTAGGTTCAGGGTTAAGGTTAGGGTTAGGTTCCAGGTTAAGGTCAATGTTTTAGTTATGGATAACTTTAGGGTCAGAATGAAGTTCAATCTTGGGGATAGGTTTTTGTCTAGGGTTAGGGTTAATGTTAAGGTTAGGGTTAAGGTCATGATTAGGGTTAGGGTAATGATCACGTGTAAAGTTTGGTTCACAAACTGAGTTTTTGTTAAGGTTAGGGTTATGGCTACGATTAGTGTTATGTCCAGGTTAGGGTTAGGTTTAGCCGTAAGGATAGGGTAAAGGATATGGTTAATGTTAAGAGTAAATTTAAGGTACGGGCAAGGATAACTTTAGGGTCGGATTTAAGCTCAAATCCCCTTCTATGTTTTTGGCTAGGTTTAGGATTAGGCTTAGGGTTGGGTTAGTGTTGGGAATTGGCGTAAAGGAAGGATTAGGGTTTACTTTGGGTTGAAACTAAATTTCAGGACAGAGATGTACTGAAAATTAGGGTACAGAATTCGTCTAGTGTTACGTTTAGGGTTAGGGTTAAGGTCACAGTTACGGTTAGGTTATGGTAATGATTAGTTTCATGGTTACGGTTGGGATAGTGGATAAGATTTGGATTAATTTGAGTTTCAGGTTACAGATAACTATAGCGTCAGAGTTAAGCTTGAGCCCAGTTTTAGGTTTTGGGGAAGGGTCACTGGTTAGGGTTAGGGTTAGGGTTGGGTTTATGCTTAAGGTTTGGGTTAATGTGAGATTTTGTATCAGGTTTACGAATTCAGTTTTTGGTTAGAGTTGGGCATAGGTCTAAGGATAAGGTCAGGGTCAGGGTTAAGGTTAGGGTTAGGATTAGGGTTAAATTCAGATTTAAAGTTAAAATTAATTTTAAGTTTAGTGTTACGGATAACTTGAGGGTCAGAGTTAAGCTCAAGCCTTTTTTAGGCTTTCGGCTAAGGATAGGATTACGGTTAAGGTTTGGGATAGGGTTAGGGTTGGGGTTAAAGTTTGGGTTTGGGCTTGGTTTACGGTAAGATTAAGGTTTAGGTCAGGTTTCAGGCAAAAATCAAATTGAAGGTTTGGGTTTCAGATAACTATAGGGTCAGAGTGAAGCTCAAGCATAGGCTTCGGTTTTTGGATAGGGTTAGGGTTTGGTTTCGGATTAAGGTTAGTTCTAGTGTTAAGGTTAAGGTTAGGGTTACAGTTAAGGTTAGGGTTAGGGTTAGGTTTAAGGCTAGGGTTAGGGTTAGGTCAAGGGTTAAATTTAAGGTTAGCATAAGGTTTATGTTTTAGGTATGGTCAGGACTAGGGTTCAGGTTTAGATTAATTAAGGTTAGGGTTACAGATAACTTTAAAGTAAGATTTAAGCTAAAGCGTTTTGTTATGTTTTCAGCTAGGGTTAGGGTCAGGGTCAGAGTTCATGTTAGAGTAGGGTTAAGTTTAGGGTTAAGGTCAGAGATGGGGATGGGGTTAAGTTTAAGGTTTAGTTTGTTACATATAAATTTGAGGTTTGAGATAAGCTGATGCCTAGGATTAGGATTTTGGTTAGGGTTACGGTTACAGTTAGGGCTAGGTTTAGGGTTACAGTTAAGGTTAGATTTAATTTAAAAGATCAGAGTTAGGGTTAGGCTTACGGTCTGGGTTAAGGTTAAGGTTAGAATTAATTTAAAATTTAGGATTACGGATGACTTCAACGTCAGATTCAAGCTCAAACCTCAAAGTTTTTAGCTATAGTTAAAGTTAGGATTAGGGTTAATGTTAGGGTTAGGGTTACTTTTGCAATTAGGGTTGGGATTGGGGATAACGTTGGAGTTCAGTATGAGTTTAGGGTTACAGAATTAAGCTCCGGCCTAGGGTTAGATTCTCGGCTGGGGTTAGGGTTAGAGTTGGGGTATAGTTAGGGTTAGGGTTAGGGCCAGGGTTAGGGATCCCTTCACTGTTAGGGTTGGGATTTGGGATAAGGTTGGGATTCAGTTTTAGTTTAGGGTTACAGATAACAATAGAGTCAGAATTAAGCTCCAGACAAGGGTATGGTTTCTTGGTATACCTATGGTTACAGTTAAATTTCGGCTGGGATAAGGGTTAGGTTTAACTTCACAGTTAGGTTTGAGATTTGGATAAGTTTGGGATTCAATTTGAGTTTTGGATCATAGATAAGTAAGAATCAGAATTAAGCTCCAGCCTAGGGTTAAATCTATCGGTTAGGGCTACGGTTAGGGTTACAGTTAGGGCTACGGTTAGGGTTAGGGTTAGGTATGGCTTCACGGTTACGGTCTGGATTGGGGATGAGGTTGGGATTCAGTTTCAGTTAATGTTTGCGGATAACTATAGGGCCAGAATTAAGCTCAGGCCTAGTTTCAAGTTTTCAGCTTTAAGGTCAGGGTAGGGTTAGGGCAGGGGTTAAGGGTTGGGTTGGGGTTAGGGTTAGGGTTAGTTTCACGGTTAAGGTTGTGATTGGGGATAAGGTTGGGATTCAGTTTGAGTTTTGGGTCACAGATAAGTATGGATTCAGACTTAAGTTCCAGCTTAGGATCATGTTTTCAGCTCGGTTTAAGGTTAGGGTGGGGTTTAGGTTAGGCTTAGGGTCAGGGATAAGGTCACGTTAAGTTCAGGTTTATGATTTAAGTTTTTGTAAAGGGATAGGGTTAGGGTTGGGGTTAGGTTGAGGGTTAGGGTTAGGGTTTGGTTTAGGGTTAGGGTTAGGGTTTGGTTCAGGGCTAGGGTTAGGGTTAGGGGTAAAGTTAGTGTTAAGGTTATGGTCTTGGTTATTGTTGGTTCTGGGTTAATGTTATGGTTAGAATTAATTGAAAGCTTTTGTGTTATGGATGAACTTACGGTTAGATTTGAACTCAAGATTTTTTACATTTTGGCAATGGTTAGGGTTAGGCTTAGGTTTAAGGTTAGGGTTAGGGTTACCTTCACAGATAGGGTTGGGATTGGGGATTAGGTTGCAATTCAGTATGATTTTCGGGTACAGATAACTATAAGGTCAGAATCAAGCTCTAGCCAAGGGTTTGGTTTTCGGCCAGGGTTAAGGTTTGGGTTAAGGTTAGTGCTAGGTTTAGGGTTATATTTTGGGTTAGTTTCACGGCAAGGGTTGAGATTTGGGATAAGTTTGGGATTCAGTTTGAGTTTTGGGTTACAGTTATCTAAAGAGTCAGAATTAAGCTCCAGCCTAGAGTTAGGTTTTTGGCTAGGTTTAGGGATAGGGCTACGGTTAAGATTAGGGTTAGGGTTAGCTTCACACTTAGGGTTTGGATTGGGAATAAGCTTGGGATTCAGTTTGAGTTTAGGGTTACAGCGAACTTTAGGGTCAGAATCAAGGTCGAGCTTAGGGTTAGGTGTTTGGTTAGGGTTAGGGCTAGGGTTATTGTTAAAGTTAGGGTTGGGGTTAAGGTTAGATTTAAACTCACGCTTAGGGTAATGATTTGGGATAACGTTGGGATTTAGTGATTTAGAGTTTCGGGTTACAAGTAGCAATAAAGTTAGAATTAAGCTCCAGCCAAGGATTAAGTTTTTGGCTATGGTTAGGGTTAGGGTTAGGGTTAGGATTAGGTTTAAGGTTAGAGTTAACTTCTCTGTTAGCATTGGGTTTGGGATGATGAACCTGGGATTCAATTTGAGTTTTGGTTTACAGATAACAAAAGAGACAGAATTAAGCTTCAACTTCACGGTTTGGGTTGAGATTTGGGATAAAGTTTGGATTCAGTTTGAGTTTTGGGTTTTAGATAACTATAGGGTCCGAATTCAGCTCCAGCCAAAGGATGGTTTTTCAGATAGTGTTAGTGATCGGATTTGGGTTTGGGCTAGGGTTAGGATCAGGGTTAGGTTTTGAGTTAGTTCCATGGTCAGGGTTTGGATTGGGGATAAGGTTGAGATTCGAGGTTCAGGCAAGTATTGGGTTTAGAGTCAGGGTTAGTGTCAGGGTCAAGGATAGGGGTTTTGTTGAGGTTAAATTTAGGTTTAAGTTCAGGTTTATGAATCGAGTTTTTGGTCAGAGTAACTATTAGGGTACGTTTAGGGTTATTGTTGGGGTTAACATTAGGGTTAGGGTTACGGTTACGGTTAGTGTTAGGGTTAAGATTAATGTCAAAATTAATTTAAAGGTTCGGGTTACAGATGACTTTGGGGTCAGTGTTGAGTTTAAGCTTTTTTTCAGGTTTCCAGCTACAGATAGGGTTAGGGTTAGGGTTACTTTTACGGTTAGGTTTGGAATAGGGGATAAGGTTGGGATTCTGTCTGAATTTTTGTTTACAGATAACTATAGGGTTAGACTTTGGCTCCGGCTTAGGGTTAGGTTTTTTGGCTAAGGTTAGAGTCAGGTTTAGGGTTAGGGTTAGGGTTAGGATTAGGGTTAGGATTAGAGGTAGGAGTAGGATTAGTTTCAAGGTCAGGTTTATGAATAAATTTTTTGTTAGGGTAAGTGTTTGGGCTAGGGTTAGAGTTAGGGTTATGGTTATGGTTATGGTTTGGGTTAAATCAATTTAAAGGTTCGGGTTACAGATGACTTAAGAGTCAGAGTTAAGCTCATGCCTTTTATAGTTTTTTTGGCTTTGGTTAGATTTAGGGTTTGGTTTAGTGGTAAGGTTTGGGCTAAGATCAAGTTTAGGGTTAGGTTTAGGGTTAGGGTTAGGGTTCAGTTTAATATTAATATCAATGTTCGGGTTACAGATAACTTTAGGGCCATAATGAAGCTCAAACCCTTGGTTAGCTTTTCTGCCTGGCTTAGGGATAGGGTTAGAGTTAGTATTGGGGATGGGGTCAGGGTAAGGATTTGGTTTAAGTTTAGGTTATAGATAGATTTAAGGTCTGAAGCGTAGGATTAGGATTTTGGCAAGTTTTAGGGTTAGGGTTAAGGCTAAGGTTAGGATTAAGGTTAGGGTTAGGTTTAGAGTTTGGATTTTGGATAATTGTTTGGATATATTTTGAGTTTAGGGTTACAGATAACTATCAGATCAGAATTAAGCTCGAGCTTAGGTCAGGTTTTTGGCTAGGGTTGGGGTTAAGGTCAGGGTTAGGGTCAGGGTTATGGTTAGGGTTAAGGCCAGGGTTAAGGTTAGGTTTAGGGTTAAGGTTAAAATTAATTTCTATGTTCGGGTTACAGTTGACTTCAGGGTCAGATTTAAGCTCAAGCCTTTTTTAGTTTCCCGCAAGGGTCATGGTTTGAGTCAGGGTTAAGGTTAAGGCTTGGATTAGGGTCAGGGTTAAGATTAGGGCTAGGGTTAGGGATAATGTTATGATTAAGATTTGAGTTGAAGATAGCTATTGGTTCTGAGTTAAGTTCAAGCATATGATTGAGTTTTCAGCTCGTCTTAGGGTTAGGGTTAGGTTTAAAAATTTTCACAAGTTAAGATCTTGGTTTGGGTTAAGGTTTACGTTTAGGGTTGGGGTTTGGGTAAAGTTAGGGTTAAGATTAGGATTATGGTTAAGGTCAGACTTGGTTTTAGGGCTAAGATTAGGGTTGGGGTTGCAGTTATCATCAGGTGTATGATTACAGGTAGAGTTCGGGTTTGGGTTACCGTTAAGTTAACTCTAACCCTAACTTCAGCCATATCCCTAACCTTAACTCTAACCCTATATTTAACCCTAACCCTTACCCTAACAGTAACACCAACCTTGCCCCTGAACCTAAACTTAACCCTAACCATACCCAACCCTGACCCTGACCCAAAACCCAACCCAACCCAACCCAAACCCTAACCATAAACCTAAACTTATCCCCAACCCAAATCTCATACATTAACCCTAACAGTAACCCTAACCCGAACAGTAACCCTAACCCTAACTTTAAACCTAACTTTAACCCAAAACCTTAACCCTTATCCAAACATGAAACTTAACTCTAACACTAACCCAAAACCTAACCCTAACTATGACCTCAACCAAAACCCTAACCCTAATCTTTACAGTAACCCTAACCTTATCCCTAACTTTAACCCTAACTCCATCCTCAACCCTGATCATATTTTCAACCCCAACCCTTGCCTTACCCTAACCAAATCCTTAATCATAAATATTTTTTAACTAACTGTAACCCTAACCCTAATTTTACCCAAAAACTTACCCATAGGCTTGAGCATAACTCTGAACCTGAATCTGTCTGTAACCCGATCCAAAGCCTTAATCTTAAGCCTAACCGAAACAGAACCCTGAACATAACCCTTACTTTTTAACCCAATCCCTAAATTTAACCCTAACCTAAATACCAAGGGTAACCCTAACCATAAACCTGAACATAACCCTAGTCCTATACCTAATCTTAAATTTAACCATAACTGTATCTTCAACGCTAAACTTAACATTAACCTTCACCCCAAGCATAAACGTAACCCTAACACAAACCCTAACCCTAACTCTAACCCTAACACTTACCCCAACCCCAACCCTAACCTAAACTTCTAACTTACCACTAACCTTAACCCTATCTCTAACCTTAAAACTAAACTCAACTCTAATGCTAACCCTAAATATATCCTAAGAACTAATTTTAACCCAAACCCCAACCCTAACCAAATCTTAACCTTAACCCTAATGCTTCCCCTAATCTTAACGTTAACTCCAACTCTGAACCTAACCACAACCCTAATCGAAAACATAACCCTACCCAGACCCAAAACCCAACGCCAGCTTTAAACGTAACCATAACCCCAACATTGAACCCTAACACTAACCTGAACCCTAACCATAAACCCAACCTTGATCCTAACGTTAAACTTAACCCTAATCGTCCCCCTAACCCCCACTTTAACCTTAGCCAAAACACTAAACGTAATTCTAACCCTAACCCTGACCCTGACCTTAAACTTAACCCGAACCTAACCCTATTGCTAACCCTAACCTTAATCGTAGGCTTGAGCTTAACTCTGACACTAAAGTTTTCTATAACCCAAACCTGGAACTTAATCATAACCCTAACCCAAACTTACCTCACCCCTAAGCCAAATCTTAACCCTAAACATAACCCTAACCCTAATCTTAACCTTAACCTAACCTTAAACCAAACCATCACCTAACCCAAACAATAACCCAAACCTTAAAATAACCTTAACCCTAGCCATTATCTCAACCTCAACTTTAATCCAAACCTCAACCATATCTGACGATAACTTCAACCCAAACTCTTACCTTATCCATAACGAAAAAACCCGTAAACATTTTTAACCTAACCTTAATCCTGATCTTGATCCGAGCAGAAGACTTAACCATAGGTTTGAGCTAAAATTCAACCCTTATCCTAACCCTGACCCTAATTAAAAAAACTACCCATAACCTTAACAGCAAAACTAATCCTAACTGCAACCCATACCTTAACCCTAGCACTAACCCTTATTAACACACTATCCCTAACACTAACCCATACTGTAACCATAACCCTAACCCGAACAATTAACCTAACAAACCCAAACCCCAACTTAACTTAAAATTTAAGGCTAAACCTAACCATACCCGAATTTTAAAACTAACACTAACCCTAATCATAATCTTAACCCAAGCCCTAACCCTGACCATAAACCCTAACCCAAAACCTAAACATAACCATACCCCTACCCTAACAGTTACCCTAACCCTAACCCCAACCCTAAACTTAACCTTAACCGAAACACTAACCATCTCCTTAACCCCAACCCAAACCCTAACCTTGACCATTAATTGAGCCGTAATCACAACCATAACCCTAACTCTAACCCAAAACTCAACCCAAACCCTAACCTTAAACTCAACCCTAATCCAGACCTAACCCCGACCCCAACCTTGATGCTAACCCTGAACCCAACCGTAACCCTAATTTTAACCCTAACCCAAACTCCAACCCTAACTCTAACCTGGACCCTAACTGTAACCTTAACGCAAACTTGAACCCTTACCCTCACCTTGAACCTAATCTTATCCCGAACCCTGACCTTAACAGTAACCCTAATGCAAACCATAACAATAACTGTTCCCCTATCCCAACCCAAACCCTTACCCTTACCTTGAATTTAACTTCAACTTTATCCATAAGCTTGACCCTAACCAGTACCATAACCCTACCCTTGACCCTAACCCTAACCCTAAACAAAAAATTAACCCTAAGCTTAAGCTTAACACTAGTTATCTGTGAAACAAACATTAAACACTATCCTAACCATACCCAAAACCCCAATCCTGAACCCAACCATAATCATTTCTCTTATTATTAACCTAATTAAAACTTTAACCCTAATGTTAACCCTAAACCTAGCCCTAAACTTAACCCTTGGCTTGTAACTCAAAACTTGAACTTAATCATAACCCTAAACCTAACCCTTAGATTAATCTTAACCAAACCTTAACCTTGACCCTTACAATACCAATAACCCTAAAACTAAACATAAATAAGTGAGATTAATCCTAACCTTATCCCCAAACCAAACCCTAACCCCAACCCTTACACTAACCATAACTTTACCTTAATCCTAACTGTGATCTTAACCCTAACGCAAACACTAACTCTAACCCCTATCCCCAGCTCCAATCTTAAACCTAACTTTAACGTTAATGGTAAACTCAATCCCTACCGTAACCCTAACCTTAAACCTACTATTAACCCTGACCCTAACCTTAACCAAAACCCCAACCCTAACCCTAACCTTAAACGTAACTTTAATCCGATCAGTAATTCTAAATCCAACCCTAACCTTAACCTTAACACTAGTCTTAACCCTAACCCTAACCTTAACCCCAACCCCAACCCCAACCCTAACCTTAACCTTAACTCTAGCCTTAACACTAACATTAATCTTTAACCTAGCTGTAACCCTAACAATAACTCTAACCCTAACTGTCCAACTAACCTTAACCCCAACCCTAAATTCAAACCTATGCCTAACTGTAATCTTAACCTTAAACATATCACTAAACCTAACCAAAACCTTAACTCTAACTATAACCTTAACCCTATCCAAAACAATAACCCTAACCCTGACGCCCATAACTAAATAAAACCTTAACCTTACCTTAGCCCAAACCTCAACCCTAGCTTTAACCCCAACCCTAATGATAACCAAAAACCTAACTTGTAAACATTTTAAAACTTAAGCATAATCCTGACCGTAACCATAAAGCTAACCCTAACCTTAACTGTAACCCTAATTTCATCACTAAACCTTACCCAAACCCCAACCTTAGCCCTGCACCGCAAAGCAAACCCTGACCCTTACAGTAACCTTAATCCTAATCTTAACCCCAGTCTTAACACAGACCCTAACCCTTACCCTAACCCAATCTCTAACCTTATCCCTAGCCATAACCATAACTCTCACCCCAACGCTAACCCTAAACCCAAACATAACTCTAACCAAATTTAACCTGATCCCGAACTTAACTTTAACCCCAACTCTAACCCTAAAACCAACTCCAACCTTAAAAACAACCCTAACTTTATGTCTAACCCTAACCTAAATCTGAGCACCAACCCCAACTTTCACCCAAACTATAATCATAAATCTAACCCCAATCCAAATGCTAACCGTAGCATTAACCCCAATCTCAACCCTAACCCTAAAATTTAAACTAACTTTGACTGTAATCCAAACCTCAACCTTAACTCTTACCCCAACCTCAACCCTAACCCTAACTCCAACCTTAAACCTAACCTGAACCCGAACCCAAAACTTGATCCTAACCCTAAACCTTACCCTGACCCTACCCAAACACTAATCCTACACCTAACTCTAACCCTTATCCTAGCCAAGAAATTAACCGTAGGCTTCACTTTAAATGTGACAATAAAGTCTGCAACCCAAACCTTACACTTAATCCTAACCCTAACCCCAACCCCAACCCTGATACTGACCTGAACCCTAACCAAAACCTAAAACTCTATGAATAACTCTAAACCTAACCCTAACACTAACATGAACCCAACCCCAACCCTGATACTGACCTGAACCCTAACCTCAACACTAACGCTAACCCCGAACCCAACCCAAACCTCAAACCTAATTCGTAAACATTTTTCAACTGAAACTTAACCATGATCCTAACCTTAGCTGCAACCTTATCCACAACCCTAACTTTAACCCCTACCCCAGCCCTGACCCTGACCCTAACCTACGCCCTAACTTTAACTGTAACCCTAACCCTAACTCTTAACCCTAGGCTTGAGCTTAGCTCGGACAATAAAGTTATCTGTAACCCAAACCTTAACCTTAACCCAAGCCCCAAACTCTAATCCAAATCTTAACAATATTCCCAACCCTAACCCTAACCCAAACCTTAACCCTAAACCTAACCTTAACCCTAACCCTAACCCAAATTTTTTTATCCAAACCTTAGGGTTAGGAGTAGGGTTAGTGTGAGGTTTAAAGGCTATAGTTAAGGGTTAGGGTTAGGTTTAAGGTTCGTGTTAGGGTTAGGGATAGTGTTAAAGTTAAGGTTAGGGTTAGCATTAAGATTAGGGTAAGTTTTAGGGTAGACTTTTTGTTTAGGCAAGAGTTAGTGTTTGGGTTAAGTTTAGTGTTATTGTTAGGATTAGGGTTAGGTTTAGGTTTAAGAATAGTGTTAACGTTAGATTAGGATTAGGGTTAGGGTTAAGGTTAAGGTTAGGGTTAAGGTAAAGTGCAGGGTTAGAGTTAGGGTTAGAGCTTTGGCTTGGGTTGGGGTTAGGGTTAGGATTAAGGTTAGATTTAGGGTTAGGGTAAGGGTTAGGGTAAGAGTGTTAGTTTCAGTGTCAGGGCCAGGTTTCAGGTCAAGGTTAAGGTTTGGGTTCGGTTGAGTGTTAACATTAGGTTCAGTGTTTGGGTTAGGGTTAGGGTTAGGGTTAGGGTTTGTATCAAGGTTAAAGTAAGGGTTACAGGTTAGGGTTAGGTTCAGGTAGTGTCAAGGTTAGGTTTAGGGTCAAGGTTAAGGTTAGTGTTTTCGTTAGGGTTTGGTTTTGTCTATAGGTTATGGTTAGGGTTAGTGCCAGGCTACAGGCTAATAAGGTTAGGGTTAGGGTGAGGTTATTTTTAGGTTTAGGGTTAAGGTTAGGGGTTTGGGTCAGAGTTAGTTTTAGGTTTTAGGTTCGTTTTTAGGTTTAGTGTTAAGGTTAAGGGTTAGAATCATGGTTAGTTTTAAGGTTAGTTGTTAGGGTTAGTTTTAAGGTTATGGTTAGGTTTCAACTTGAGTGTACAGTTAGGGTTTCAGTTTAAGGTTAAGTTCAAGGCAAGGGTTAGGGTTGGGATTAGGTTTAGGGTTAGGATTAGAGTTTAGGTAAGGATTAGTGTTAGTTTTAGAATTAGGATTAGGTTAAAGTAAGGGTATTGGTACGGTTAGTTTCAGGCTCAGGTTAATTCCAGTTATAAGTTTAAGGTTAGTTTAAGGATTATTGAGAGGTTTACTATTAAGTTTAGTATTAGGGGATTTGGTGGAATTAGGTTTAGGCATAGATTGGGTTAGGGTCTGCGTGTTATTGGGTATTGGTCAGGGTTTGGGTAAGGGTAGGGAAGCAGGACTACGGTTGGGATTAGGGTAAGGTTAGGTTTAGGGCTAGGTTTAAAGTCAGGAATGGAGTTAGTGTTGAGAATAAGATTAGAGAAAGGGTTTATATTGAGTTTAATATTAGGGTTAGAATCAGGGTTAAGGTTAGGTTTAGGGTTATGATTAGAGCTTGGGTTAGGATTAGGGTTACGATTTGATTTAGTGTTATATGTAGGGTTAGGAACAAGGTTAGGGTTAAGGTTAGGTTTAGATTAAGTTGAGGGTTAGCGTTAATGTTAGGGCTATGGTTATGGTTTTGGGTACAGTTACAGTCAGGGTTGAGGTTAATGTTAGTTTAGGGTTAGGTTTTGGGCAAGGGTCAGGGTTTGGTTTAAGGTTTTGGTTTGGGATTAGGATTAAGTTCAGGGTTAGTTTTAGGTTTAGGGTGAGGTTTAAGGTTTTGTTTAGGTTTAGGTTGAGGGTTAAGGTAAGTGTTATGGTAAGAGTTCGGGCTGGATTGGGGTTAGAGGTAGAGTTAGGTGTTAAGGTTAAGGTTAGTGTTAGGTGTAAGTGCTAGTGTTTGTTTTAGGGTTAGGGTTTGGGTTAATTTATTGGGTTAGGCTTAGGGTTACAGTTATGGTTAGCTAAAGTGTCAGGGTTAGGTTTAGGTTTAGGCTCAAGTGTTGGAAAGGGTTAGGGTTAGAGTTAGGGTAGGGATGGGTTAAGTTTAATTTTAGTGTTAGGGTCATGTTTAGGCTTAAGTTTAGTTCTAGGATTTGGGTTAGGTTTAAGGTTACAGTTGAAGTTGGGGTTACAGTTAGTTTTAGGATTTTGGTTAGGGATTGGGTTTTGTTTTTAGTTTGGGTTAGGTTTAGGTCCAGGTTAAGGTAGATAGGGCCAAAGTTTTTGCCAATTATAGCATTTAGGGACAATTTCAAGCCAAAGGTTGGGTTTTGGGTTTGGGTCAGTGTTAGGGTTAAGGTTAAAGTTAGATATAAGGTAAGGGTTAGGGTCAGGTTCAAGGCTTGACAACTGAAAGCACATTTGCAAACATAAGTTTCAGAGCTAAAAATTTTATTTTTAGCTTGGTTTTTATACTTGCCTAATTCATTAAAAATCAAAGGAATCATTGAAAACATTGATTTTACTGGTGAAAATATTCTGTATAAATTTGAGGATGAGATTAATTTGGTACGCAGCATTGCTGTAGTCTCAATATAAAAACACCTTTAAAAAAATTATTTTCAAGTTAAAATATGCTTTTTGCGTATTTTTGTCTTTCTTATGAGAATTTATAAATCCATTATAGATTAATACTGTAGACCTTAAAATTAAAATCACACCTCAAGAGATAGGTTTCAGAGGTAAAACATGCTATTTTAGGCTTTTTAGGCTCTGCTGTGACAATTTGCCATGTCCAATAAGTAAGGAATCTACAAAAATATTGATAATATCAGTGTTCAAAACTTGTTTTCTCTGAAACTTTTTTTTCATTTGGGTTTTCAGTAGTCAGAACCTAAATCTAACTCTATCCCTGATCCTAACCCTAAACATTTAACCTTTACACTCTAATCATAACTCTAAACCTGATCCTAATCCTAACCTTAACCCATAACATAACTTTAACCCTATATCTAATCCTAATGCTAAACCTAACCATAAGCCTAACCCTAAATCACAAACTAAGCTTAACCTAAATGCCAAAACTAACCCTAAATCTAATCCTAACCCTACCTTTAAACCGTAACTTGAAAGTTGGTTTTTCATAGTATAAAATCCGAGTAAAAACATTCATTTGCATTTACAGCTATGAAACTGATATTTTCAAGTGTGTTTTCACTTCTACTACTAAACTATATATGTATAATTGAATTTATAGTGTTTTCAAAATATAGTAAAATGCATTACACAGCAATTATTTTCCATGAAAACAAGTTTTAGAAAGCTGTTTTCAAATTACAATACTATGAACTTGGTGGAATATATCAAAAGCAAGGCTAAAATCATTAGAAACAGCAGTTTTTGCTACAAAACCCTTGTTTTCAAGCTTTTTTCAACAATACAACACTATAAGCTAGCTTTATAGAGGATTTTTTATAGTATTAAAACGTGTGAAAAATGCATAGAATTGCATTTACACCTATGAAACTGATTTCAAGTGTATTTCCATCATATATTACGGTATAATTGAATGTATAGTGGTTTAAAAATATATTGAATGTATTACACAGCATTTTCTACCTCGAAAACTAGTTCAATATGCTGTTTTTAAATCACAATACTATGCCTTCAGTGCAATATATCAAAGCAAGGCTAAAATCATTAGAAACTGCATTTTTTTTATATAAAACCCTTGTTTTCAAGCTTTTTTGAAAATTACACTATAAACTAGCATTATAGTGGATTGTTCATAGTATAAAATCCGTGTATATTATACACAGAATTACATTTACACCTGAAATTGATGATTTCAAGTGTACACACACAACAAGATTATATACGTATAATTGAATGTATAGTGGTTCAAATATATATTAAATGCATTACACATCATTTTTTACTATGAAACCCAGTTTGATAAAGCTATTTTCAAATTACAATACTATGCCCTCAGTGCAATATATCGAAAGTAAGGCTATAAGCATTATAAACCACAGTTTTTACTGTAAAACCCTTGTTTTCAAGCTTTTTTTCAACAATGCATTTCTAAAAGCTAGCTTTATTGTGGATTGTTCATAGTATAAAAAATGCACAGAATTACATTTACAC
The DNA here is from genome assembly GCA_963457665.1 of Thysanoteuthis rhombus. Taxonomy (NCBI): domain Eukaryota; kingdom Metazoa; phylum Mollusca; class Cephalopoda; order Oegopsida; family Thysanoteuthidae; genus Thysanoteuthis; species Thysanoteuthis major. The sequence continues at coordinate 57,017 of CAUOPZ010000374.1, forward strand.
CTGATATTGATGATTTCAAGTGTGTTTACACCTCTTAGAAGAACAGTATATATGCATGATTAGATGTATAGTGGTTTAAATATATATTAAATGCATTAGACAACATTTTTTACTATGAAACCCAGTTTGATAAAGCTATTTTCAAATTACAATACTATGCCCTTAGTGCAATATATTAAAAGCGAGGTTAAAATCATTAGAAACTACAGTTTTTGCTATAAAACCCTTGTTTTTAAGCTTTTTTCCAAAAATGCATCTCTAAAAGCTAGCTTCATTAATGATTGTTCATAGTATAAAATCCATGTGAAAAATGCACAGAATTACATTTACACCTGGAATTGATGATTTCAAGTGTTTCCACCTCATACCACAAGAGTATATATGTATAATTGAATCTAAAATGAATCTTAATATATATTAAATGCATTACACAGCATATTTTATCTTGAAATCCAGTTCGATAAAGCTAATTTCAAATTACGATTATATGCCCTCAGAGCAATATATCAGTTGTAAGGCTAAAATAATTAGTTTTTTTTTTTGCTATAGAACCCTTGTTTTCAAGCTTTTTTTTAACAATATAGCACTATAAACTAGCTTTATAGTGGATTGTTCATAGTATAAAATCCGTGTAAAAATTGCAAAGATTTACATTTACACTTGAAATTGATGATTTCAAGTGTGTTTCCACCTTATACAAGAACAGTATATAAGTATATTTGGATGTATAGTGGTTTATGTATATATTTAATGCATTACACAAAATTTTTACTTTGATAAAGCTATTTTATAATTCCAATACTATGCCCTAAGTGCAATATATCAAAAGCAAGGCTAAAATAATTAGGAACGACATTTTTATTAATATAAAAACCTCTTTATCATGCTTTTTTCAACAATACATCTCTAAAAGCTAGCTTCATATTGGATTGTTCATAGTAAAAAATCCATGTAAAAAATGCAAAGAATTACATTTACACCTGAAATTGATGATTTCAAGAGTGTTTCCACCTCATACAACAAGAGTATATAAGAATAATTGAATGTATAGTGGTTTAAATATATATTATATGCATTACACAGCATGTTTTACCTTGAAACCCAGTTTGATAGAGCTATTTTCAAATTACCATACTATGCCCTCAGTGCAATATATCAAAAGCAAGGCTGAAATCATTAGAAACAGTTTTTGCTATAAAACCCATGTTTCCAAGGTTTTTTTTCAACAATGCATCTCTAAAAGCTAGCTTCATGGTGTATTGTTCATAGTATGAAAGCAATGTAAAAAATACACAGAATTACATTTACACCTGGAATTGGTGATTTCAAGTGTGTTTCCACCTCATACAACCGGAGTATATGTGAATAATTGAATGTATAGTGATTTAAATATATATCAAATGCTATAAACAAGCATTTTTCACACTTGAACCCAGTTTGATAAAGCTATTTTCAGATTACAATACTATGCACTCATATACAAAAAGCAAGGCTAAAATCATTAGGAACTAAAATATTTGCTATAAAACCTTTGTTTCCGAGCTCTTTTTAAGAATACAACGCTATAAACTAGCTTTATAGTATGAATTCCGTTTACAAATCATACTATACATTTAAACCTGAAATTGATGATTTCTAGAGTGTTTCTATCTCATACACCCAGGGTACATATGTATAATTGAAAGTATAGTGGTTTACATATATATGAAATGCATTGCACATCATTTTTTACCTTGAAAACCAGTTTTATAAAGCTTTTTTCAAATTACAATAATATGCAAAGCTAATATCTTTAAAACTACAGTTTTTGCTATAAAACCCTTGTTTTCAAGCTTTTTTTCAACAATTTACCTCCTAGCTTTATTGTGGATTGTGTATATTATAGAATCCGTGTAAAAAATGCACAGAATTACATTTACACCTGATATTGATGATTTCAGGTGTCTTTACACCTCGTAGAAGAACAGTATATATGCATAATGAAATGTATAGTGGTTTGAATATATATTAAATGTATTACACAGCATTTTTCACCTTGAAACCCAGTTTGATAAAGCTATTTCCAAATTACAATACTATGCAATATATCAAAAGCAAGGCTAAAATCATTAGAAACCACAGTTTTTGCTATAAAACCCTGGTTTTCAAGCTTTTTTCAAAAATACATCTGTAAGAGCTACCTTTATTGTGCATTTTTCATAATATGAAATCCAGGTAAAAAATGCACAGAATTACATTGACACCTGAAATTGATGATTTCAAATGTGTTTACACCTCATAGAAATACAGTATATTTGCATAATTGAATGTAGAGTGGTTCAAATATATATTAAATGCATTAGACAGCATTTTTTACTATGACACCCAGTTTGATAAATCTATTTTCAAATTACAATACTATGCCCTCAGTGCAATATATCGGAAGTTAGGCTGAAATCATTAGAAACCACAGTTTTTGCTGTAAAAGCCTTGTTTTCAAGCTTTTTTTCAACAATGATTCTCTAAAAGCTAGCTTTATTGTGGATTGTTCATAGTATAAAAAATGCACAGAAATACATTAACACCTGAAATTGATGATTTCAAATAAGTTTCTACCTGATAAAAGAATAGTATATATGCACACTTGAATGTATAGTGGTTCAAATATATATTAAATGCAGTACACAGCATTTTTTACTATGATACCCAGGATGATAAGGCTATTTTCAAATTAATATACTATGCGTGAAACATATATCAAAAGCAAGGCTATAATCATCAGAAACTACAGTTTGTGCTATAAAAGCCTTGTTTTTAAACTTTTTTTCAACAATGCATCTCTAAAAGCTAGCTTTGCTGTGGATTGTTCATAGTATAAAATTGTGTAAAAAATGCACAGAATTACATTCAAAACTTGAATCGATGATTTCAAATGTGTTTCTACCTTGTAGAAGAATAGCATACTTGAATGTAGAGTGGTTCAAATATATTTTAAATGCATTACACAGCATTTTTTACTATGACAACCAGTTTGATGAATCTATTTTCAAATCACAATATCATGCGTAATACAGTGCAATATATCAAAGTGAGGCTAAAATCATTAGAAACCACAATTTTTGCTGTGAAAGCCTAGTCTTCAAGCTTTTTTTCAACAATGGATCTCTAAAAGCTAGCTTCATTGTGGATTGTTCATAGTTGAAAATCTGTATAAAAAATGCACAGAAACACATTAACACCTGAAATTGATGATTTCAAATGTGTTTCTCCCTGATAAGGGAATAGTATATATGCATATTTGAATGTATAGTGGTTCAAATATATATTAAATGCAGTACACAGCATTTTTCACAATGAAACCCAGTATGATAAGGCTATTTTCAAATTAATATACTATGCGTGAAACATATATCGAAGGCAAGGCTATAATCATTAGAAACTACAGTTTGTGCTATAAAAGCCTTGTTTTGAAACTTTTTTTCAACAATGCATCTCCAAAAGCTAGCTATGTGGATTGTTCATAGTATAAAATTGTGTAAAAAATGCACAGAATTACATTCAAAACTTAAATTGATGATTTCAAATGTGTTTCTACCTCGTAGAAGAACAGTACATATGCATACTTGAATGTAGAGTGGTTCAAATGTATATTAAATGCATTACACAGCATTTTCTACTATGAAACTCTGTTTGATAAAGCTTTTTTCAAATTACAATACTATGCCCTCAGTGAAACATATATCAAAAACCAAGGCTATAATCATTAGAAACCACAGTTTTTGCTGTAAAAGCCTTGTTTTCAAGCTTTTTTTCAACAATGCATCTCTAAAAGCTAGCTTCATTGTAGATTGTTCATAGTTGAAAATCTGTATAAAAAATGCACAGAAATACATTAACACCTGAAATTGATGATTTCAAATGTGTTTTTCCCTGATAAAAGAATAGTATATATGCATACTTGAATGTATAGTGGTTCAAATATATATTAAATGCAGTACACAGCATTTTTTACTATGACACCCAGGATGATAAGGCTATTTTCAAATTAATATACTATGCGTGAAACATATATCAAAAGCAAGGCTATAATCATCAGAAACTACTGTTTGTGCTATAAAAGCCTTATTTTGAAACTTTTTCAACAGTGCATCTCTAAAAGCTAGCTCTTATGTGGATTGTTCATAGTATTAAATTGTGTAAAAAATGCACAGAATTGCATTCAAAACTTGAATCAATGATTTCAAATTTGTTTCTACCTTGTAGAAGAACAGTATATATACATACTTGAATGTAGAGTGGTTCAAATATATTTTAAATGCATTACACAGCATTTTTTACTATGAAACCCAGTATGATAAGTCTATTTCCAAATCACAATACTATGCCCTCAGTGAAACATATATCAAAAGCAAGGCTATAATCATTAGAAACCACAGTTTTTGCTGTAAAAGCCTTGTTTTCAAGCTTTTTTTCAACAATGCATCTCTAAAAGCTAGCTACATTGTGGATTGTTCATAGTTGAAAATCTGTATAAAAAATGCACAGAAATACATTAACACCTGAAATTGATGATTTCAAATGTGTTTTTCCCTGATAAAAGTACAGTATATATGCATACTTGAATGGATAGTGGTTCAAATATATATTAAATGCAGTACACAGCATTTTTTACTATGACACCCAGGATGATAAGGCTATTTTCAAATTAATATACTATGCGTGAAACATATATCAAAAGCAAGGCTATAATCATTAGAAACTACAGTTTGTGCTATAAAAGCCTTGTTTTGGAACTTTTTTTAACAATGCATCTCTAAAAGATAGCTCTTATGTGGATTGTTCATAGTATTAAATTGTGTAAAAAATGCACAGAATTACATTCAAAACTTAAATTGATGATTTCAAATGTGTTTCTACCTCGTAGAAGAACAGTATATATGCATACTTGAATGGAGAGTGGTTCAAATATATTTTAAAAGCATTACACAGCATTTTTTACTATGAAACCCTGTTTGATAAAGCTATTTTCAAATTACAACACAATGCCCTCAGTGAAACATATATCAAAAGCAAGGCTATAATCATTAGAAACCACAGTTTTTGCTGTAAAAGCCTTGTTTTCAAGCTTTTTTTCAACAATGCATCTCTAAAAGCTAGCTACATTGTGGATTGTTCATAGTTGAAAATCTGTATAAAAAATGCACAGAAATACATTAACACCTGAAATTGATGATTTCAAATGTGTTTTTCCCTGATAAAAGTACAGTATATATGCATACTTGAATGTATAGTGGTTCAAATATATATTAAATGCAGTACACAGCATTTTTTACTATGACACCCAAAATGATAAGGCTATTTTCAAATTAATATACTATGCGTGAAACATATATCAAAAGCAAGGCTATAATCATTAGAAACTACAGTTTGTGCTATAAAAGCCTTGTTTTGGAACTTTTTTTAACAATGCATCTCTAAAAGATAGCTCTTATGTGGATTGTTCATAGTATTAAATTGTGTAAAAAATGCACAGAATTACATTCAAAACTTAAATTGATGATTTCAAATGTGTTTCTACCTCGTAGAAGAACAGTATATATGCATACTTGAATGGAGAGTGGTTCAAATATATTTTAAAAGCATTACACAGCATTTTTTACTATGAAACCCTGTTTGATAAAGCTATTTTCAAATTACAACACAATGCCCTCAGTGAAACATATATCAAAAGCAAGGCTATAATCATTAGAAACCACAGTTTTTGCTGTAAAAGCCTTGTTTTCAAGCTTTTTTTCAACAATGCATCTCTAAAAGCTAGCTTCATTGTGGATTGTTCATAGTTGAAAATCTGTATAAAAAATGCACAGAAATACATTAACACCTGAAATTGATGATTTCAAATGTGTTTCTCCCTGATAAGGGAATAGTATATATGCATACTTGTACGTATGGTGGTTCAAATATATATTAAATGCATTACACAGCATTTTCTACTATGAAACCCAGTGTGATAAGGCTATTTTCAAATTAATATACTATGCGTGAAACATATATTAAAGGCAAGGCTATAATCATTAGAAACTACAGTTTTTGCTGTAAAAGCCTTGTTTTCAAGCTTTTTTTCAACAATGCATCTCTAAAAGCTAGCTTCATTGTGGATTGTTCATAGTTGAAAATCTGTATAAAAAATGTACAGAAATACATTAACACCTGAAATTGATGATTTCAAATGTGTTTATCCCTGATAAAAGAATAGTATATATGCATACTTGAATGTATAGTGGTTCAAATATATATTAAATGCATTACACAGCATTTTTCAGAGTGAAACCCAGTATGATAAGGCTATTTTCAAATTAATATACTATGCGTGAAACATATATCGAAGGCAAGGCTATAATCATCAGAAACTACAGTTTGTGCTATAAAAGCCTTGTTTTTAAACTTTTTTTCAACAATGCATCTCAAAAAGCTAGCTTTGCTGTGGATTGTTCATAGTATAAAATTGTGTAAAAATGCACAGAATTACATTCAAAACTTAAATTGATGATTTCAAATGTGTTTCTACCTCGTAGAAGAACAGTATATATGCATACTTGAATGTAGAGTGGTTCAAATATATATTAAATGCATTACACAGCATTTTCTACTATGAAACTCAGTTTGATAAAGCTTTTTTCAAATTACAATACTATGCCCTCAGTGGAACATATATAAAAAAACCAAGGCTATAATCATTAGAAACCACAGTTTTTGCTGTAAAAGCCTTGTTTTCAAGCTTTTTTTCAACAATGCATCTCTAAAAGCTAGCTTCATTGTGGATTGTTCATAGTTGAAAATCTGTATAAAAAATGTACAGAAATACATTAACACCTGAAATTGATGATTTCAAATGTGTTTATCCCTGATAAAAGAATAGTATATATGCATACTTGAATGTATAGTGGTTCAAATATATATTAAATGCATTACACAGCATTTTTCAGAGTGAAACCCAGTATGATAAGGCTATTTTCAAATTAATATACTATGCGTGAAACATATATCGAAGGCAAGGCTATAATCATCAGAAACTACAGTTTGTGCTATAAAAGCCTTGTTTTTAAACTTTTTTTCAACAATGCATCTCAAAAAGCTAGCTTTGCTGTGGATTGTTCATAGTATAAAATTGTGTAAAAATGCACAGAATTACATTCAAAACTTAAATTGATGATTTCAAATGTGTTTCTACCTCGTAGAAGAACAGTATATATGCATACTTGAATGTAGAGTGGTTCAAATATATATTAAATGCATTACACAGCATTTTCTACTATGAAACTCAGTTTGATAAAGCTTTTTTCAAATTACAATACTATGCCCTCAGTGGAACATATATAAAAAAACCAAGGCTATAATCATTAGAAACCACAGTTTTTGCTGTAAAAGCCTTGTTTTCAAGCTTTTTTTCAACAATGCATCTCTAAAAGCTAGCTTCATTGTGGATTGTTCATAGTTGAAAATCTGTATAAAAAATGTACAGAAATACATTAACACCTGAAATTGATGATTTCAAATGTGTTTATCCCTGATAAAAGAATAGTATATATGCATACTTGAATGTATAGTGGTTCAAATATATATTAAATGCATTACACAGCATTTTTCACAATGAAACCCAGTATGATAAGGCTATTTTCAAATTAATATACTATGCGTGAAACATATATCGAAGGCAAGGCTATAATCATCAGAAACTACAGTTTGTGCTATAAAAGCCTTGTTTTTAAACTTTTTTTCAACAATGCATCTCAAAAAGCTAGCTTTGCTGTGGATTGTCCATAGTATAAAATTGTGTAAAAATGCACAGAATTACATTCAAAACTTAAATTGATGATTTCAAATGTGTTTCTACCTCGTAGAAGAACAGTATATATGCATACTTGAATGTAGAGTGGTTCAAATATATATTAAATACATTACACAGCATTTTCTACTATGAAACTCAGTTTGATAAAGCTTTTTTCAAATTACAATACTATGCCCTCAGTGGAACATATATCAAAAACCAAGGCTATAATCATTAGAAACCACAGTTTTTGCTGTAAAAGCCTTGTTTTCAAGCTTTTTTTCAACAATGCATCTCTAAAAGCTAGCTTCATTGTAGATTGTTCATAGTTGAAAATCTGTATAAAAAATGCATAGAAATACATTAACACCTGAAATTGATGATTTCAAATGTGTTTCTACCTCGTAGAAGAACAGTATATATGCATACTTGAATGGATAGTGGTTCAAATATATATTAAATGCAGTACACAGCATTTTTTACTATGACACCCAGGATGATAAGGCTATTTTCAAATTAATATACTATGCATGAAACATATATCAAAAGCAAGGCTATAATCATCAGAAACTACTGTTTGTGCTATAAAAGCCTTATTTTGAAACTTTTTCAACAATGCATCTCTAAAAGCTAGCTCTTATGTGGATTGTTCATAGTATTAAATTGTGTAAAAAATGCACAGAATTGCATTCAAAACTTTAATCGATGATTTCAAATGTGTTCCTACCTTGTATAAGAACAGTATATATGCATACTTGTATGTATAGTGGTTCAAATATATTTTAAATGCATTACACAGCATTTTCTACTATGAAACCCTGTTTGATAAAGCTTTTTTCAAATTACAATACTATGCCCTCAGTGAAACATATATCAAAACCAAGGCTATAATCATTAGAAACCACAATTTTTGCCGTAAAAGGTTGTTTTCAAGCTTTTTTTCAACAATGCATCTCTAAAAGCTAGCTTCATCGTGGATTGTTCATAGTTGAAAATCTGTATAAAAAATGCACAGAAATACATTAACACCTGAAATTGATGATTTCAAATGTGTTTATCCCTGATAAAAGAATAGTATATATGCATACTTGAATGTATAGTGGTTCAAATATATATTAAATGCATTACACAGCAATTTTCACAATGAAACCCAGTATGATAAGGCTATTTTCAAATTAATATACTATGCGTGAAACATATATCAAAAGCAAGGCTATAATCATTAGAAACTACAGTTTGTGCTATAAAAGCCTTGTTTTGGAACTTTTTTCAAACAATGCATCTCAAAAAGCTAGCTTTGCTGTGGATTGTTCATAGTATAAAATTGTGTAAAAAATGCACAGAATTACATTCAAAACTTAAATTGATGATTTCAAATGTGTTTCTACCTTGTAGAAGAACAGTATATATGCATACTTGAATGTAGAGTGGTTCAAATATATATTAAATGCATTACACAGCATTTTCTACTATGAAACTCAGTTTGATAAAGCTTTTTTCAAATTACAATACTATGCCCTCAGTGGAACATATATCAAAAACCAAGGCTTTAATCATTAGAAACCACAATTTTTGCTGTGAAAGCCTGGTCTTCAAGCTTTTTTTCAACAATGCATCTCTAAAAGCTAGCTTCATTGTTGATTTTACATAGTTGAAAATCTGTATAAAAAATGCACAGAAACACATCAACACCTGGAATTGATGATTTCAAATGTGTTTCTCCCTGATAAGGGAATAGTATATATGCATACTTGAATGTATAGTGGTTCAAATATATATTAAATGCATTACACAGCATTTTTCAGAGTGAAACCCAGTATGATAAGGCTATTTTCAAATTAATATACTATGCGTGAAACATATATCGAAGGCAAGGCTATAATCATTAGAAACTACAGTTTGTGCTATAAAAGCCTTGTTTTTAAACTTTTTTTCAACAATGCATCTCAAAAAGCTAGCTTTGCTGTGGATTGTTCATAGTATAAAATTGTGTAAAAAATGCACAGAATTACATTCAAAACTTAAATTGATGATTTCAAATGTGTTTCTACCTCGTAGAAGAACAGTATATATGCATACTTGAATGTAGAGTGGTTCAAATATATATTAAATACATTACACAGCATTTTCTACTATGAAACTCAGTTTGATAAAGCTTTTTTCAAATTACAATACTATGCCCTCAGTGGAACATATATCAAAAACCAAGGCTATAATCATTAGAAACCACAGTTTTTGCTGTAAAAGCCTTGTTTTCAAGCTTTTTTTCAACAATGCATCTCTAAAAGCTAGCTTCATTGTAGATTGTTCATAGTTGAAAATCTGTATAAAAAATGCACAGAAATACATTAACACCTGAAATTGATGATTTCAAATGTGTTTCTACCTCGTAGAAGAACAGTATATATGCATACTTGAATGTATAGTGGTTCAAATATATATTAAATGCAGTACACAGCATTTTTTACTATGATACCCAGGATGATAAGGCTATTTTCAAATTAATATACTATGCATGAAACATATATCAAAAGCAAGGCTATAATCATCAGAAACTACTGTTTGTGCTATAAAAGCCTTATTTTGAAACTTTTTTCAAACAATGCATCTCTAAAAGCTAGCTCTTATGTGGATTGTTCATAGTATTAAATTGTGTAAAAAATGCACAGAATTACATTCAAAACTTAAATTGATGATTTCAAATGTGTTCCTACCTCGTATAAGAACAGTATATATGCATACTTGTATGTATAGTGGTTCAAATATATATTAAATGCATTACACAGCATTTTCTACTATGAAACTCAGTTTGATAAAGCTTTTTTCAAATTACAATACTATGCCCTCAGTGGAACATATATCGAAAACCAAGGCTATAATCATTAGAAACCACAATTTTTGCTGTGAAAGCCTGGTCTTCAAGCTTTTTTTCAACAATGCATCTCTAAAAGCTAGCTTCATTGTTGATTTTACATGGTTGAAAATCTGTAAAAAAAATGCACAGAAACACATTAACACCTGAAATTGATGATTTCAAATGTGTTTCTCCCTGATAAGGGAATAGTATATATGCATACTTGAATGTATAGTGGTTCAAATATATATTAAATGCATTACACAGCAATTTTCACAATGAAACCCAGTATGATAAGGCTATTTTCAAATTAATATACTATGCGTGAAACATATATCGAAGGCAAGGCTATAATCATTAGAAACTACAGTTTGTGCTATAAAAGCCTTGTTTTTAAACTTTTTTTCAAAAATGCATCTCAAAAAGCTAGCTTTGCTGTGGATTGTTCATAGTATAAAATTGTGTAAAAAATGCACAGAATTACATTCAAAACTTAAATTGATGATTTCAAATGTGTTTCTACCTCGTAGAAGAACAGTATATATGCATACTTGAATGTAGAGTGGTTCAAATATATATTAAATACATTACACAGCATTTTCTACTATGAAACTCAGTTTGATAAAGCTTTTTTCAAATTACAATACTATGCCCTCAGTGGAACATATATCAAAAACCAAGGCTATAATCATTAGAAACCACAGTTTTTGCTGTAAAAGCCTTGTTTTCAAGCTTTTTTTCAACAATGCATCTCTAAAAGCTAGCTACATTGTAGATTGTTCATAGTTGAAAATCTGTATAAAAAATGCACAGAAATACATTAACACCTGAAATTGATGATTTCAAATGTGTTTCTACCTCGTAGAAGAACAGTATATATGCATACTTGAATGTATAGTGGTTCAAATATATATTAAATGCAGTACACAGCATTTTTTACTATGATACCCAGGATGATAAGGCTATTTTCAAATTAATATACTATGCATGAAACATATATCAAAAGCAAGGCTATAATCATCAGAAACTACTGTTTGTGCTATAAAAGCCTTGTTTTGAAACTTTTTCAACAATGCATCTCTAGAAGCTAGCTCTTATGTGGATTGTTCATAGTATTAAATTGTGTAAAAAATGCACAGAATTGCATTCAAAACTTTAATCGATGATTTCAAATGTGTTCCTACCTCGTATAAGAACAGTATATATGCATACTTGTATGTATAGTGGTTCAAATATATTTTAAATGCATTACACAGCATTTTTTACTATGAAACCCTGTTTGATAAAGCTTTTTTCAAATTACAATACTATGCCCTCAGTGAAACATCAAGACCAAGGCTATAATCATTAGAAACCACAATTTTTGCCGTAAAAGGTTGTTTTCAAGCTTTTTTCCAACAATGCATCTCTAAAAGCTAGCTTCATCGTGGATTGTTCATAGTTGAAAATCTGTATAAAAATGCACAGAAATACATTAACACCTGAAATTGATGATTTCAAATGTGTTTCTCCCTGATAAAAGAATAGTATATATGCATACTTGAATGTATAGTGGTTCAAATATATATTAAATGCATTACACAGCATTTTTCACTATGAAACCCAGTATGATAAGGCTATTTTCAAATTAATATACTATGCGTGAAACATATATCAAAAGCAAGGCTATAATCATTAGAAACTACAGTTTGTGCTATAAAAGCCTTGTTTTGGAACTTTTTTCAAACAATGCATCTCTAAAAGCTAGCTTTGCTGTGGATTGTTCATAGTATAAAATTGTGTAAAAAATGCACAGAATTACATTCAAAACTTAAATTGATGATTTCAAATGTGTTTCTACCTCGTAGAAGAACAGTATATATGCATACTTGAATGTAGAGTGGTTCAAATATATATTAAATGCATTACACAGCATTTTCTACTATGAAACTCAGTTTGATAAAGCTTTTTTCAAATTACAATACTATGCCCTCAGTGGAACATATATCAAAAACCAAGGCTATAATCATTAGAAACCACAGTTTTTGCGGTAAAAGCCTTGTTTTCAAGCTTTTTTTCAACAATGCATCTCTAAAAGCTAGCTTCATTGTAGATTGTTCATAGTTGAAAATCTGTATAAAAAATGCACAGAAATACATCAACACCTGGAATTGATGATTTCAAATGTGTTTTTCCCTGATAAGGGAATAGTATATATGCATACTTGAATGTATAGTGGTTCAAATATATATTAAATGCATTACACAGCAATTTTCACGATGAAACCCAGTATGATACACCTGAAATTGATGATTTCAAATGTGTTTCTACCTCGTAGAAGAACAGTATATATGCATACTTGAATGGATAGTGGTTCAAATATATATTAAATGCAGTACACAGCATTTTTTACTATGATACCCAGGATGATAAGGCTATTTTCAAATTAATATACTATGCATGAAACATATATCAAAAGCAAGGCTATAATCATCAGAAACTACTGTTTGTGCTATAAAAGCCTTATTTTGAAACTTTTTCAACAATGCATCTCTAGAAGCTAGCTCTTATGTGGATTGTTCATAGTATTAAATTGTGTAAAAAATGCACAGAATTGCATTCAAAACTTTAATCGATGATTTCAAATGTGTTCCTACCTCGTATAAGAACAGTATATATGCATACTTGTATGTATAGTGGTTCAAATATATTTTAAATGCATTACACAGCATTTTTTACTATGAAACCCTGTTTGATAAAGCTTTTTTCAAATTACAATACTATGCCCTCAGTGAAACATATATCAAGACCAAGGCTATAATCATTAGAAACCACAATTTTTGCCGTAAAAGGTTGTTTTCAAGCTTTTTTCCAACAATGCATCTCTAAAAGCTAGCTTCATCGTGGATTGTTCATAGTTGAAAATCTGTATAAAAATGCACAGAAATACATTAACACCTGAAATTGATGATTTCAAATGTGTTTCTCCCTGATAAAAGAATAGTATATATGCATACTTGAATGTATAGTGGTTCAAATATATATTAAATGCATTACACAGCATTTTTCACTATGAAACCCAGTATGATAAGGCTATTTTCAAATTAATATACTATGCGTGAAACATATATCAAAAGCAAGGCTATAATCATTAGAAACTACAGTTTGTGCTATAAAAGCCTTGTTTTGGAACTTTTTTCAAACAATGCATCTCTAGAAGCTAGCTCTTATGTGGATTGTTCATAGTATAAAATTGTGTAAAAAATGCACAGAATTACATTCAAAACTTAAATTGATGATTTCAAATGTGTTTCTACCTTGTAGAAGAACAGTATATATGCATACTTGAATGTAGAGAAGTTCAAATGTATATTAAATGCATTACACAGCATTTTCTACTATGAAACTCAGTTTGATAAAGCTTTTTTCAAATTACAATACTATGCCCTCAGTGGAACATATATCAAAAACCAAGGCTATAATCATTAGAAACCACAGTTTTTGCTGTAAAAGCCTTGTTTTCAAGCTTTTTTTCAACAATGCATCTCTAAAAGCTAGCTTCATTGTAGATTGTTCATAGTTGAAAATCTGTATAAAAAATGCACAGAAATACATCAACACCTGGAATTGATGATTTCAAATGTGTTTTTCCCTGATAAGGGAATAGTATATATGCATACTTGAATGTATAGTGGTTCAAATATATATTAAATGCATTACACAGCAATTTTCACAATGAAACCCAGTATGATAAGGCTATTTTCAAATTAATATACTATGCGTGAAACATATATCGAAGGCAAGGCTATAATCATTAGAAACTACAGTTTGTGCTATAAAAGCCTTGTTTTTGAACTTTTTTTCAAAAATGCATCTCAAAAAGCTAGCTTTGCTGTGGATTGTTCATAGTATAAAATTGTGTAAAAAATGCACAGAATTACATTCAAAACTTAAATTGATGATTTCAAATGTGTTTCTACCTCGTAGAAGAACAGTATATATGCATACTTGAATGTAGAGTGGTTCAAATATATATTAAATACATTACACAGCATTTTCTACTATGAAACTCAGTTTGATAAAGCTTTTTTCAAATTACAATACTATGCCCTCAGTGGAACATATATCAAAAACCAAGGCTATAATCATTAGAAACCACCGTTTTTGCTGTAAAAGCCTTGTTTTCAAGCTTTTTTTCAACAATGCATCTCTAAAAGCTAGCTTCATTGTAGATTGTTCATAGTTGAAAATCTGTATAAAAAATGCACAGAAATACATTAACACCTGAAATTGATGATTTCAAATGTGTTTCTACCTCGTAGAAGAACAGTATATATGCATACTTGAATGGATAGTGGTTCAAATATATATTAAATGCAGTACACAGCATTTTTTAC
This sequence comes from Thysanoteuthis rhombus, assembly GCA_963457665.1. Classification (NCBI taxonomy): domain Eukaryota; kingdom Metazoa; phylum Mollusca; class Cephalopoda; order Oegopsida; family Thysanoteuthidae; genus Thysanoteuthis; species Thysanoteuthis major. Next base: position 72,054 of record CAUOPZ010000374.1, read on the forward strand.
TATGATACCCAGGATGATAAGGCTATTTTCAAATTAATATACTATGCATGAAACATATATCAAAAGCAAGGCTATAATCATCAGAAACTACTGTTTGTGCTATAAAAGCCTTATTTTGAAACTTTTTCAACAATGCATCTCTAGAAGCTAGCTCTTATGTGGATTGTTCATAGTATTAAATTGTGTAAAAAATGCACAGAATTGCATTCAAAACTTTAATCGATGATTTCAAATGTGTTCCTACCTCGTATAAGAACAGTATATATGCATACTTGTATGTATAGTGGTTCAAATATATTTTAAATGCATTACACAGCATTTTTTACTATGAAACCCTGTTTGATAAAGCTTTTTTCAAATTACAATACTATGCCCTCAGTGAAACATATATCAAAACCAAGGCTATAATCATTAGAAACCACAATTTTTGCCGTAAAAGGTTGTTTTCAAGCTTTTTTCCAACAATGCATCTCTAAAAGCTAGCTTCATCGTGGATTGTTCATGGTTGAAAATCTGTATAAAAATGCACAGAAATACATTAACACCTGAAATTGATGATTTCAAATGTGTTTCTCCCTGATAAAAGAATAGTATATATGCATACTTGAATGTATAGTGGTTCAAATATATATTAAATGCATTACACAGCATTTTTCACTATGAAACCCAGTATGATAAGGCTATTTTCAAATTAATATACTATGCGTGAAACATATATCAAAAGCAAGGCTATAATCATTAGAAACTACAGTTTGTGCTATAAAAGCCTTGTTTTGGAACTTTTTTCAAACAATGCATCTCTAAAAGCTAGCTTTGCTGTGGATTGTTCATAGTATAAAATTGTGTAAAAAATGCACAGAATTACATTCAAAACTTAAATTGATGATTTCAAATGTGTTTCTACCTTGTAGAAGAACAGTATATATGCATACTTGAATGTAGAGTGGTTCAAATATATTTTAAATGCATTACACAGCATTCTTTACTATGACAACCAGTTTGATAAATCTATTTTCAAATTACAATATTATGCGTTATACAGTGCAATATATCAAAGTGAGGCTAGAATCATTAGAAACCACAATTTTTGCTGTGAAAGCCTGGTCTTCAAGCTTTTTTTCAACAATGCATCTCTTAAAGCTAGCTTCATTGTTGATTTTACATAGTTGAAAATCTGTATAAAAAATGCACAGAAACACATTAACACCTGAAATTGATGATTTCAAATGTGTTTCTCCCTGATAAAGGAATAGTATATATGCATACTTTAATGTATAGTGGTTCAAATATATATTAAATGCATTACACAGCATTTTTCACGATGAAACCCAGTATGATAAGGCTATTTTCAAATTAATATACTATGCGTGAAACATATATCGAAGGCAAGGCTATAATCATTAGAAACTACAGTTTGTGCTATAAAAGCCTTGTTTTGAAACTTTTTTTCAACAATGCATCTCCAAAAGCTAGCTTTGCTGTGGATTGTTCATAGTATAAAATTGTGTGAAAAATGCACAAAATTACATTCAAAACTTAAATTGATGTTTCAAATGTGTTTCTACCTCGTAGAAGAACAGTATATATGCATACTTGAATGTAGAGTGGTTCAAATATATATTAAAAGCATTATACAGCATTTTTTACTATGACAACCAGTTCGATGTATCTATTTTCAAATTAGAATATTATGCATAATACAGTGCAATATATCAAATGTGAGGCTAAAATCATTAGAAACCACAGTTTTTGCTGTAAAAGCCTTGTTTTCAAGCTTTTTTCCAACAATGCATCTCTAAAAGCTAGCTTTATTGTGGATTGTTCATAGTTGAAAATCTGTATAAAAATGCACAGAATTACATTAACACCTGAAATTGATGATTTCCAATGTGTTTCTCCCTGATAGAAAAATAGTACATATGCATACTTGTACGTATAGTGGTTCAAATATATATTAAATGCATTACACAGCATTTTCTACTATGAAACCCTGTTTGATAAAGCTTTTTCCAAATTACAATACCATGCCCTCAGTGCAACATATATCAAAAGCAAGGCTATAATCATTAGAAACCACAGTTTTTGCTGTAAAAGCCTTGTTTTGAAACTTTTTTTTAACAATGCATCTCTAAAAGCTAGCTATATTGTGGATTGTTCATAGTTGAAAATCTGTATAAAAAATGCACAAAAAATACATTAACACCTGAAATTGATGATTTCAAATGTGTTTCTCCTGATAAAAGAATAGTATATATGCATACTTGAATGTATAGTGGTTCAAATATATATTAAATGCAGTACACAGCATTTTTTACTATGACACCAAGGATGATAAGGCTATTTCCAAATTAATATACTATGCATGAAACATATATCAAAAGCAAGGCTATAATCATCAGAAACTACAGTTTGTGCTATAAAAGCCTTATTTTGAAATTTTTTCAACAATGCATGTCTAAAAGCTAGCTCTTACGTGGATTGTTCATAGTATTAAATTGTGTAAAAAATGCACAGAATTACATTCAAAACTTAAATTGATGATTTGAAATGTGTTTCTACCTCGTAGAAGAACAGTATATATGCATACTTGAATGTATAGTGGTTCAAATATATATTAAATACATTACACGGCATTTTTCACTATAAACCCTGTTTGATAAAGCTATTTTCAAATTACAATACAATGCCCTCAATGAAACATATATCAAAAGCAAGGCTATAATCATTAAAAACCACAGTTTGTGCTATAAAAGCCTTGTTTTGAAACTTTTTTTCAACAATGCATCTCTAAAAGCTAGCTCTTATGTGGATTGTTCATAGTATTAAATTGTGTAAAAAATGCACAGAATTACATTGACACCTGAAATTGATGATTTGAAATGTGTTTCTACCTCGTAGAAGAACAGTATATATGCATACTTGAATGTATAGTGGTTCAAATATATATTAAATACATTACACGGCATTTTTCACTATAAACCCTGTTTGATAAAGCTATTTTCAATTTACAATACAATGCCCTCAGTGAAACATATATCAAAAGCAAGGCTATAATCATTAAAAACCACAGTTTGTGCTATAAAAGCCTTGTTTTGAAACTTTTTTTCAACAATGCATCAAAAGCTAGCTTTGCTGTGGATTGTTCATAGTATAAAATTGTGTGAAAAATGCACAGAATTACATTCAAAACTTAAATTGATGATTTCAAATGTGTTTCTACCTCGTAGGAGAACAGTATATATGCATACTTGAATGTATAGTGGTTCAAATATATATTAAATGCATTACACAGCATTTTCTACTATGAAACCCTGTTTGATAAAGCTTTTTTCAAATTACAATACTATGCCCTCAGTGAAACATATATCAAAAGCAAGGCTATAATCATTAGAAACAACAGTTTTCGCTGTAAAAGCCTCGTTTTCAAGCTTTTTTTCAACAATGCATCTCTAAAAGCTAGCTTCATTGTTGATTTTTCATAGTTGAAAATCTGTATAAAAAATGCACAGAAACACATTAACACCTTAAATTGATTATTTCAAATGTGTTTCTCCCTGATAAGGGAATAGTATATATGCATACTTAAATGTATAGTGGTTCAAATATATATTAAAAGCATTACACAGCATTTTTCACAATGAAACCCAGTGTGATAAGACTATTTTCAAATTAATATACTATGCATGAAACATATATCAAAAGCAAGGCTATAATCATCAGAAACTACTGTTTGTGCTATAAAAGCCTTATTTTGAAACTTTTTCAACAGTGCATCTCTAAAAGCTAGCTCTTATGTGGATTGTTCATAGTATTAAATTGTGTAAAAAATGCACAGAATTGCATTCAAAACTTGAATCGATGATTTCAAATGTGTTTCTACCTTGTAGAAGAACAGTATATATGCATACTTGAATGTAGAGTGGTTCAAATATATATTAAATGCATTACACAGCATTTTTTACTATGACACCCTGTTTGATAAAGCTTTTTTCAAATTACAATACTATGCCCTCAGTGAAACATATATCAAAACCAAGGCTATAATCATTAGAAACCACAGTTTTTGCTGTAAAAGGTTGTTTTCAAGCTTTTTTCCAACAATGCATCTCTAAAAGCTAGCTTCATCGTGGATTGTTCATAGTTGAAAATCTGTATAAAAAATGCACAGAAATACATTAACACCTGAAATTGATGATTTCAAATGTGTTTCTCCCTGAAAAAAGAATAGTATATATGCATACTTGAATGTATAGTGGTTCAAATATATATTAAATGCATTACACAGCAATTTTCACAATGAAACCCAGTATGATAAGGCTATTTTCAAATTAATATACTATGCGTGAAACATATATCGAAGGCAAGGCTATAATCATTAGAAATCATTTTTCAACAATGCATCTCTAAAAGCTAGCTTCATTGTTGATTTTTCATGGTTGAAAATCTGTATGAAAAATGCACAGAAATACACTAACACCTGAAATTGATGATTTCAAATGTGTTTCTCCCTGATAAAAGAATAGTATATATGCATATTCGAATGTATAGTGGATCAAATATATATTAAATGCAGTACACAGCATTTTTCACTATGAAACCTAGTATGATAAGGCTATTTTCAAATTACAATACTATGCCCTCAGTGGAACATATATCAAAAGCAAGGCTATAATCATTAGGAACTACAGTTTGTGCTATAAAAGCCTTGTTTTGGAACTTTTTTCAAACAATGCATCTCTAAAAGCTAGGTTTGCTGTGGATTGTTCATATTATAAAATTGTGTAAAAAATGCACAGAATTACATTCAAAACTTAAATTGATGATTTCAAATGTGTTTCTACCTCGTAGAAGAACAGTATATATGCATACTTGAATGTATAGTGGTTCAAATATATATTAATGCATTACACAGCATTTTCTGCTATGAAACCCTGTTTGATAAAGCTATTTTAAAATTACAACACTACATCAAAAGTAAGGCTAAAATCATTATAAACCACATTTTTGCTGTAAAACCCTTGTTTTCAAACATTTTTCAACAATGCATCTCTGAAACCTAGCTTTACTGTGGATTGTTCATATTTTAAATCTGTATGAAAAATGCACAGAATTATATTGACTCCTGAAATTGATGATTTCAAATGTGTTTCTACCTGATAGAATAATAGTATATATGCATACTTGAATGTATTGTGTATAGTGGTTTGAATATATTTTAAATGCATTACACAGCAGATTTTACTATGAAACCCTGTTTGATAAAGCTATTTTCAAATTACAATACTATGTGCAATAGTGCAATATATCAAAGGCAAGGCTAAAATCATAAAAACTACAGTTTTTGCTATAAGTCTTGTTTTGAAGGTTTTTTTCCACAATGCATCAGTAAGAGCTACCTTTATCGTGCATTGTTCAAAGTATGAAATCCAGGTAAAAAATGCACAGAATTACATTCACACTGACTTGATGATTTCAAATGTGTTTCTACTTTACAGAAGAACGATATATATGCATACCTGAATGTATATTAGTTCAATTATATTTTGAATGTATTACACAGTCTTGTTTTGAAAGTTTTTTTCAACAATGCATCAGTACGAGCTACCTTTATTCTGCTTTGTTCATAGTATGAAATCCAGGTAAAAAATGCGCAGAATTACATTTGCACCTATTTGATGATTTCAAATGTGTTCTTACCTGATAGAGGAACAGTATACATGAATATATAGTGGTTGAAATATACTTTAAAAGCATTACACAGCAGTTTTTACCCTGAAACCCTGTTTGATAAAGCTATTTTCAAATTACAATACTATGTGCAATAGCGCAATATATCAAAAGCAAGGATAAAATCGTAGAAACTACAGTTTTCGCTATGTCTCGTTTTGAAGGTTTTCTTCCACAATGCATCTGTAAGAGCTACCTTTATAGTTCATTGTTCATAGTATGAAATCCAGGTAAAAATTGCACAGAATTACATTCATACCTATTTGATGATTTCAAATATGTTTTCAACTGATAAAAGAACATTATATATGCATATTTGAATATATAGTGGTTTAAATATATTTTGAATGTATTACACAGTCTTGTTTTGAAGGTTTTTTTCAACAATGCATCAGTAAGAGCTACCTTCATTATGCATTGTTCATAGCATGAAATCCAGGTAAAAATTGCACAGAATTACATTCAATCCTCTTTGATGATTTCAAATGTGTTTTTACCTTATAGAAGAACGGTATATATGCTTACCTGAATGTTTAGTAGTTCAAATATATTTTGAATGTATTACACAGTCTTGTTTTGAAGGTTTTTTTCAACAATGCATCTCTGAAAGCTACCTCTATTGGGCAGTGTATATAGTATGAAATCCAGGTAAAAAATGCACAGAATTACATCCACACTTATTTGAAGATTTCAAATGTGTTTTCAACTGATAAAAGAACATTATATATGCATATTTGAATATATAGTGGTTTAAATATATTTTGAATGTATTACACAGTCTTGTTTTGAAGGTTTTTTTCAACAATGCATCAGTAAGAGCTACCTTCATTATGCATTGTTCATAGCATGAAATCCAGGTAAAAATTGCACAGAATTACATTCAATCCTCTTTGATGATTTCAAATGTGTTTTTACCTTATAGAAGAACGGTATATATGCATACCTGAATGTATTGTAGTTCAAATATATTTTGAATGTATTACACAGTCTTGTTTTGAAGGTTTTTTTCAACAATGCATCTCTGAGAGCTACCTTTATTGTGCATTGTACATAGTATGAAATCCAGGTAAAAAATGCGCAGAATTACATTCACACCCATTTGAAGATTTCAAATGTGTTTATACCCGATAGAAGAACAGTATATATGCATACTTGAATATATAGTGGTTTGAATATATTTTAAATGAATTACACAGCAGTTTTAGTATGAAACCCTGTTTGATTAAGCTATTTTTCGAATAACAATACTATGTGCAATACAGTGCAATATATCAAAAGCAAGGCTAAAATCGTAGAAACTACAGTTTTTGCTATAAGTCTTGTTTGAAGGTTTTCTTCAACAATTCATCAGTAAGAGCTACCTTTATTATGCATTGTTCATAGCATGAAATCCAGGTAAAAATTGCACAGAATTACATTCACACCTCTTTGATGATTTCAAATGTGTTTTTACCTTATAGGAGAACGGTATATATGCATACCTGAGTGTATAGTAGTTAAATATATTTTGAATGTATTACACAGTCTTGTTTTGAAGGTTTTTTTCAACAATGCATCTCTGAGAGCTACCTTTTTTGGCCAGTGTACATAGTATGAAATCCAGGTAAAAAATGCACAGAATTACATTCACACCAATTTGAACATTTGAAATGTGTTTTCAACTGATAAAAGAACAGTATATATGCATACTTGAATATATAGATGTTTAAATATATTTTGAATGTATTACACAGTCTTGTTTTGAAGGTTTTTTTCAAAAATGCATCAGTAAGAGTTACCTTTATTATGCATTGTTCATAGCATGAAATCCAGGTAAAAAATGCACAGGATTACATTCACACCTCTTTGATGATTTCAAATGTGTTTCTACCTTATAGGAGAACTGTATATATGCATACCTGAGTGTATAGTAGTTCAAATATATTTTGAATGTATTACACAGTCTTGTTTTGAAGGTTTTTTTCAACAATGCATCTCTGAGAGCTACCTCTATTGTGCATTGTACATAGTATGAAATCGAGGTAAAAAATGCACAGAATTACATTCACACGTATTTGATGATTTCAAAAGTTTCTTTAACTGATAAAAGAACAGTATATATGCATACTTGAATATATAGATGTTTAAATATATTTTGAATGTATTACACAGTCTTGTTTTGAAGGTTTTTTTCAACAATGCATCAGTAAGAGCTACCTTTATTATGCATTGTTCATAGCATGAAATCCAGGTCAAAAATGCACAGGATTACATTCACACCCATTTGAAGATTTCAAATGTGTTTATACCCGATAGAAGAACAGTATATATGCATACTTGAATATATAGTGGTTTGAATATATTTTAAATGAATTACACAGCAGTTTTAGTATGAAACCCTGTTTGATTAAGCTATTTTTCGAATAACAATACTATGTGCAATACAGTGCAATATATCAAAAGCAAGGCTAAAATCGTAGAAACTACAGTTTTTGCTATAAGTCTTGTTTGAAGGTTTTCTTCAACAATTCATCAGTAAGAGCTACCTTTATTATGCATTGTTCATAGCATGAAATCCAGGTAAAAAATGCACAGAATTACATTCACACCTCTTTGATGATTTCAAATGTGTTTTTACCTTATAGGAGAACGGTATATATGCATACCTGAGTGTATAGTAGTTCAAATATATTTTGAATGTATTACACAGTCTTGTTTTGAAGGTTTTTTTCAACAATGAATCTCTGAGAGCTACCTTTTTAGGCCAGTGTACATAGTATGAAATCCAGGTAAAAAATGCACACCAATTTGAACATTTGAAATGTGTTTTCAACTGATAAAAGAACAGTATATATGCATACTTGAATATATAGATGTTTAAATATATTTTGAATGTATTACACAGTCTTGTTTTGAAGGTTTTTTTCAAAAATGCATCAGTAAGAGTTACCTTTATTATGCATTGTTCATAGCATGAAATCCAGGTAAAAAATGCACAGGATTACATTCACACCTCTTTGATGATTTCAAATGTGTTTCTACCTTATAGGAGAACTGTATATATGCATACCTGAGTGTATAGTAGTTCAAATATATTTTGAATGTATTACACAGTCTTGTTTTGAAGGTTTTTTTCAACAATGCATCTCTGAGAGCTACCTCTATTGTGCATTGTACATAGTATGAAATCGAGGTAAAAAATGCACAGAATTACATTCACACGTATTTGATGATTTCAAAAGTTTCTTTAACTGATAAAAGAACAGTATATATGCATACTTGAATATATAGATGTTTAAATATATTTTGAATGTATTACACAGTCTTGTTTTGAAGGTTTTTTTCAACAATGCATCAGTAAGAGCTACCTCTATTATGCATTGTTCATAGCATGAAATCCAGGTCAAAAATGCACAGGATTACATTCACACCTATTTGATGATTTCAAATGTGTTCTACCTTATAGGAAAACTGTATATATGCATACCTGAGTGTATAGTAGTTCAAATATATTTTGAATGTACTACACAGTCTTGTTTTGAAGGTTTTTTTCAACGATGCATCTCTGAGAGCTACCTTTATTGTGCATTGTACATAGTATGAAATCCAGGTAAAAAATGCACAGAATTACATTCACACCTATTTGATAATTTCAAATGTGTTTTTACCTGATAGAAGAACAGTATATATGCACTCTTGAATATATATTGGTTTTGAATATATTTTAAATGCATTACACAGCAGTTTTACTATGAAACCCTGTTTGATTAAGCTATTTTTCAAATAACAATACTATGTGCAATACAGTGCAATATATCAAAAGCAAGGCTTATAATCGTAGAAACTACAGTTTTTGCTATAAGTCTTGTTTTGAAGGTTTTTTTCAACAATGCATCAGTAAGAGTTACCTTTATTATGCATTGTTCATAGCATGAAATCCAGGGAAAAAATGCATAGAATTACATTCACACCTATTTGATGATTTCAAATGTGTTTCTACCTTATAGAAGAACGGTATATATGCATAACTGAATGTATAGTAGTTCAAATATATTTTCAATGTATTACACAGTCTTGTTTTGAAGGTTTTTTTCAACAATGCATCTCTGAGAGCTACCTTTATTGGGCATTGTACATAGTATGAAATGCAGGTAAAAAATACACAGAATTACATTCACACCTATTTGATGATTTTAAAAGTGTTTTTAACTGATAAAAGAACAGTATATATGCATACTTGAATATCTAGTGGTTTAAATATATTTTGAACGTATTACACAGTCTTGTTTTGAAGGTTTTTTTCAACAATGCATCAGTAAGAGCTACCTTTATTATGCATTGTTCATAGCATGAAATCCAGGTAAAAAATGCACAGAATTACATTCACACCTATTTGATGATTTTAAAAGTGTTTTTAACTGATAAAAGAACAGTATATATGCATACTTGAATATATAGTGGTTTAAATATATTTTGAATGTATTACACAGTCTTGTTTTGAAGGTTTTTTTCAACAATGCATCAGTAAGAGCTACCTTTATTATGCATTGTTCATAGCATGAAATCCAGGTAAAAAATGCACAGAATTACATTGACACCTATTTGATGATTTTAAAAGTGTTTTTAACTGATAAAAGAACAGTATATATGCATACTTGAATATATAGTGGTTTAAATATATTTTGAATGTATTACACAGTCTTGTTTTGAAGGTTTTTTTCAACAATGCATCAGTAAGAGCTACCTTTATTATGCATTGTTCATAGCATGAAATCAAGGTAAAAAATGCACAAAATTACATTCACATCTCTTTGATGATTTCAAATGTGTTTCTACCTTATAGAAGAACGGTATATATGCATACCTGAATGTATAGTTGTTCAAATATATTTTGAATGTTTTACACAGTCTTGTTTTGGAGGTTTTTTTCAACAATGCATCTCTGAGAGCTACCTTTTTTGGCCAGTGTACATAATATGAAATCCAGGTAAAAAATGCACAAAATTACATTGACACCTATTTGATGATTTCAAATGTGTTTTGAACTGATAAAAGAACAGTATATATGCATATTTGAATATATAGTGGTTTAAATATATTTTGAACGTATTACACAGTCTTGTTTTGAAGGTTTTTTTCAACGATGCATCAGTAAGAGCTACCTTCATTATGCATTGTTCATAGCATGAAATCCAGGTAAAAAATGCACAGGATTACATTCACACCTCTTTGATGATTTCAAATGTGTTTCTACCTTATAGGAAAACTGTATATATGCATACCTGAGTGTATAGTAGTTCAAATATATTTTGAATGTATTACACAGTCTTGTTTTGGAGGTTTTTTTCAACAATGCATCTCTGAGAGCTACCTTTATTGTGCATTGTACATAGTATGAAATCCAGGTAAAAAATGCACAGAATTACATTCACACGTATTTGATGATTTTAAAAGTTTTTTTAACTGATAAAAGAACAGTATATATGCATATTTGAATATATAGTGGTTTAAATATATTTTGAATGTATTACACAGTCTTGTTTTGGAGGTTTTTTTCAACAATGCATCAGTAAGAGCTACCTTTATTATGCATTGTTCATAGCATGAAATCCAGGTGAAAAATGCACAGAATTACATTCACACCTATTTTATGATTTAAAAGTGTTTTTAACTGATAAAAGAACAGTATATATGCATACTTGAATATATAGTGGTTTAAATATATTTTGAATGTATTACACAGTCTTGTTTTGAAGGTTTTTTTCAACAATGCATCAGTAAGAGCTACCTTTATTATGCATTGTTCATAGCATGAAATCAAGGTAAAAAATGCACAAAATTACATTCACATCTCTTTGATGATTTCAAATGTGTTTCTACCTTATAGAAGAACGGTATATATGCATACCTGAATGTATAGTTGTTCAAATATATTTTGAATGTATTACACAGTCTTGTTTTGGAGGTTTTTTTCAACAATGCATCTCTGAGAGCTACCTTTATTGTGCATTGTACATAGTATGAAATCCAGGTAAAAAATGCACAGAATTACATTCACACCTATTTGATGATTTTAAAAGTTTTTTTAACTGATAAAAGAACAGTATATATGCATACTTGAATATATAGTGGTTTAAATATATTTTGAATGTATTACACAGTCTTGTTTTGAAGGTTTTTTTCAACAATGCATCAGTAAGAGCTACCTTTATTATGCATTGTTCATAGCATGAAATCCAGGTGAAAAATGCACAGAATTACATTCACACCTATTTGATGATTTAAAAGTGTTTTTAACAGATAAAAGAACAGTATATATGCATACTTGAATATATAGTGGTTTAAATATATTTTGAATGTATTACACAGTCTTGTTTTGAAGGTTTTTTTCAACAATGCATCAGTAAGAGCTACCTTTATTATGCATTGTTCATAGCATGAAATCAAGGTAAAAAATGCACAAAATTACATTCACATCTCTTTGATGATTTCAAATGTGTTTCTACCTTATAGAAGAACGGTATATATGCATACCTGAATGTATAGTTGTTCAAATATATTTTGAATGTTTTACACAGTCTTGTTTTGGAGGTTTTTTTCAACAATGCATCTCTGAGAGCTACCTTTTTTGGCCAGTGTACATAGTATGAAATCCAGGTAAAAAATGCACAGGATTACATTCACACCAATTTGAACATTTCAAATGTGTTTTCAACTGATAAAAGAACAGTATATATGCATACTTGAATATATAGATGTTTAAATATATTTTGAATGTATTACACAGTCTTGTTTTGAAGGTTTTTTTCAACAATGCATCAGTAACAGCTACCTTTATTATGCATTGTTCATAGCATGAAATCCAGGTCAAAAATGCACAGGATTACATTCACACCTCTTTGATGATTTCAAATGTGTTCTACCTTATAGGAAAACTGTATATATGCATACCTGAGTGTATAGTAGTTCAAATATATTTTGAATGTACTACACAGTCTTGTTTTGAAGGTTTTTTTCAACGATGCATCTCTGAGAGCTACCTCTATTGTGCATTGTACATAGTATGAAATCCAGGTAAAAAATGCACAGAATTACATTCACACGTATTTGATGATTTTAAAAGTTTCTTTAACTGATAAAAGAACAGTATATATGCATACTTGAATATATAGATGTTTAAATATATTTTGAATGTATTACACAGTCTTGTTTTGAAGGTTTTTTTCAACAATGCATCAGTAAGAGCTACCTTTATTATGCATTGTTCATAGCATGAAATCCAGGTCAAAAATGCACAGGATTACATTCACACCTCTTTGATGATTTCAAATGTGTTCTACCTTATAGGAGAACTGTATATATGCATACCTGAGTGTATAGTAGTTCAAATATATTTTGAATGTATTACACAGTCTTGTTTTGAAGGTTTTTTTCAACAATGCATCAGTAAGAGCTACCTCTATTGTGCATTGTACATAGTATGACATCCAGGTAAAAAATGCACAGAATTACATTCACACGTATTTGATGATTTTAAAAGTTTCTTTAACTGATAAAAGAACAGTATATATGCATACTTGAATATATAGTTGTTTAAATATATTTTGAATGTATTACACAGTCTTGTTTTGAAGGTTTTTTTCAACAATGCATCAGTAAGAGCTACCTTCATTATGCATAGTTCATAGCATGAAATCCAGGTCAAAAATGCACAGGATTACATTCACACCTCTTTGATGATTTCAAATGTGTTTCTACCTTATAGGAGAACTGTATATATGCATACCTGAGTGTATAGTAGTTCAAATATATTTTGAATGTATTACACAGTCTTGTTTTGAAAGTTTTTTTCAACGATGCATCTCTAAGAGCTACCTTTATTGTGCATTGTACATAGTATGAAATCCAGGTAAAAAATGCACAGAATTACATTCACACCTATTTGATAATTTCAAATGTGTTTTTACCTGATAGAAGAACAGTATATATGCACTCTTGAATATATATTGGTTTTGAATATATTTTAAATGCATTACACAGCAGTTTTACTATGAAACCCTGTTTGATTAAGCTATTTTTCAAATAACAATACTATGTGCAATACAGTGCAATATATCAAAAGCAAGGCTAGAATCGTAGAAACTACAGTTTTTGCTATAAGTCTTGTTTTGAAGGTTTTTTTCAACAATGCATCAGTAAGAGTTACCTTTATTATGCATTGTTCATAGCATGAAATCCAGGTAAAAAATGCATAGAATTACATTCACACCTATTTGATGATTTCAAATGTGTTTCTACCTTATAGAAGAACGGTATATATGCATAACTGAATGTATAGTAGTTCAAATATATTTTCAATGTATTACACAGTCTTGTTTTGAAGGTTTTTTTCAACAATGCATCTCTGAGAGCTACCTTTATTGGGCATTGTACATAGTATGAAATGCAGGTAAAAAATACACAGAATTACATTCACACCTATTTGATGATTTTAAAAGTGTTTTTAACTGATAAAAGAACAGTATATATGCATACTTGAATATATAGTGGTTTAAATATATTTTGAACGTATTACACAGTCTTGTTTTGGAGGTTTTTTTCAACAATGCATCAGTAAGAGCTACCTTTATTATGCATTGTTCATAGCATGAAATCCAGGTAAAAAATGCACAGAATTACATTCACACCTATTTGATGATTTTAAAAGTGTTTTTAACTGATAAAAGAACAGTATATATGCATACTTGAATATATAGTGGTTTAAATATATTTTGAATGTATTACACAGTCTTGTTTTGAAGGTTTTTTTCAACAATGCATCAGTAAGAGCTACCTTTATTATGCATTGTTCATAGCATGAAATCCAGGTAAAAAATGCACAGAATTACATTGACACCTATTTGATGATTTTAAAAGTGTTTTTAACTGATAAAAGAACAGTATATATGCATACTTGAATATATAGTGGTTTAAATATATTTTGAATGTATTACACAGTCTTGTTTTGAAGGTTTTTTTCAACAATGCATCAGTAAGAGCTACCTTTATTATGCATTGTTCATAGCATGAAATCAAGGTAAAAAATGCACAAAATTACATTCACATCTCTTTGATGATTTCAAATGTGTTTCTACCTTATAGAAGAACGGTATATATGCATACCTGAATGTATAGTTGTTCAAATATAATTTGAATGTTTTACACAGTCTTGTTTTGGAGGTTTTTTTCAACAATGCATCTCTGAGAGCTACCTTTTTTGGCCAGTGTACATAATATGAAATCCAGGTAAAAAATGCACAGAATTACATTCACACCTATTTGATGATTTCAAATGTGTTTTGAACTGATAAAAGAACAGTATATATGCATATTTGAATATATAGTGGTTTAAATATATTTTGAACGTATTACACAGTCTTGTTTTGAAGGTTTTTTCAACGATGCATCAGTAAGAGCTACCTTCATTATGCATTGTTCATAGCATGAAATCCAGGTAAAAAATGCACAGGATTACATTCACACCTCTTTGATGATTTCAAATGTGTTTCTACCTTATAGGAGAACTGTATATATGCATACCTGAGTGTTTAGTAGTTCAAATATATTTTGAATGTATTACACAGTCTTGTTTTGGAGGTTTTTTTCAACAATGCATCTCTGAGAGCTACCTTTATTGTGCATTGTACATAGTATGAAATCCAGGTAAAAAATGCACAGAATTACATTCACACGTATTTGATGATTTTAAAAGTTTTTTTAACTGATAAAAGAACAGTATATATGCATACTTGAATATATAGTGGTTTAAATATATTTTGAATGTATTACACAGTCTTGTTTTGAAGGTTTTTTTCAACAATGCATCAGTAAGAGCTACCTTTATTATGCATTGTTCATAGCATGAAATCCAGGTGAAAAATGCACAGAATTACATTCACACCTATTTTATGATTTAAAAGTGTTTTTAACTGATAAAAGAACAGTATATATGCATACTTGAATATATAGTGGTTTAAATATATTTTGAATGTATTACACAGTCTTGTTTTGAAGGTTTTTTTCAACAATGCATCAGTAAGAGCTACCTTTATTATGCATTGTTCATAGCATGAAATCAAGGTAAAAAATGCACAAAATTACATTCACATCTCTTTGATGATTTCAAATGTGTTTCTACCTTATAGAAGAACGGTATATATGCATACCTGAATGTATAGTTGTTCAAATATATTTTGAATGTTTTACACAGTCTTGTTTTGGAGGTTTTTTTCAACAATGCATCTCTGAGAGCTACCTTTTTTGGCCAGTGTACATAGTATGAAATCCAGGTAAAAAATGCACAGGATTACATTCACACCAATTTGAACATTTCAAATGTGTTTTCAACTGATAAAAGAACAGTATATATGCATACTTGAATATATAGATGTTTAAATATATTTGAATGTATTACACAGTCTTGTTTTGAAGGTTTTTTTCAACAATGCATCAGTAAGAGCTACCTTTATTATGCATTGTTCATAGCATGAAATCCAGGTCAAAAATGCACAGGATTACATTCACACCTCTTTGATGATTTCAAATGTGTTCTACCTTATAGGAAAACTGTATATATGCATACCTGAGTGTATAGTAGTTCAAATATATTTTGAATGTACTACACAGTCTTGTTTTGAAGGTTTTTTTCAACGATGCATCTCTGAGAGCTACCTTTATTGTGCATTGTACATAGTATGAAATCCAGGTAAAAAATGCACAGAATTACATTCACACCTATTTGATAATTTTAAATGTGTTTTTACCTGATAGAGGAACAGTATATATGCACTCTTGAATATATATTGGTTTTGAATATATTTTAAATGCATTACACAGCAGTTTTACTATGAAACCCTGTTTGATTGAGCTATTTTTCAAATAACAATACTATGTGCAATAAAGTGCAATATATCAAAAGCAAGGCTAAAATCGTAGAAACTACAGTTTTTGCTATAAGTCTTGTTTTGAAGGTTTTTTTCAACAATGCATCAGTAAGAGCTACCTTTATTATGCATTGTTCATAGCATGAAATCAAGGTAAAAAATGCACAGAATTACATTCACACCTATTTGATGATTTCAAATGTGTTTCTACCTTATAGAAGAACGGTATATATGCATACCTGAATGTATAGTAGTCCAAATATATTTTGAATGTATTACACAGTCTTGTTTTGGAGGTTTTTTTCAACAATGCATCTCTGAGAGCTACCTTTTTTGGCCAGTGTACATAGTATGAAATCCAGGTAAAAAATGCACAGAATTACATTCACACCTATTTGAAGATTTCAAATGTGTTTTCAACTGATAAAAGAACAGTATATATGCATACTTGAAAATATAGTGGTTTAAATATATTTTGAATGTATTACACAGTCTTGTTTTGAAGGTTTTTTCAACAATGCATCAGTAAGAGCTACCTTTATTATGCATTGTTCATAGCATGAAATCCAGGTAAAAAATGCACAGAATTACATTGACACCTATTTGATGATTTTAAAAGTGTTTTTAACTGATAAAAGAACAGTTTATATGCATACTTGAATATATAGTGGTTTAAATATATTTTGAATGTATTACACAGTCTTATTTTGAAGGTTTTTTTCAACAATGCATCAGTAAGGGCTACCTTCATTATGCATTGTTCATAGCTTGAAATCAAGGTAAAAAATGCACAGGATTACATTCACACGTATTTGATGATTTTAAAAGTTTCTTTAACTGATAAAAGAACAGTATATATGCATACTTGAATATATAGATGTTTAAATATATTTTGAATGTATTACACAGTCTTGTTTTGAAGGTTTTTTTCAACAATGCATCAGTAAGAGCTACCTTTATTATGCATTGTTCATAGCATGAAATCCAGGTCAAAAATGCACAGGATTACATTCACACCTCTTTGATGATTTCA
Source organism: Thysanoteuthis rhombus (assembly GCA_963457665.1). Taxonomy (NCBI): domain Eukaryota; kingdom Metazoa; phylum Mollusca; class Cephalopoda; order Oegopsida; family Thysanoteuthidae; genus Thysanoteuthis; species Thysanoteuthis major. Next base: position 89,715 of record CAUOPZ010000374.1, read on the forward strand.
AATGTGTTTCTACCTTATAGAAGAACGGTATATATGCATACCTGAATGTATAGTAGTTCAAATATATTTTGAATGTTTTACACAGTCTTGTTTTGGAGGTTTTTTTCAACAATGCATCTCTGAGAGCTACCTTTTTTGGCCAGTGTACATAGTATGAAATCCAGGTAAAAAATGCACAGAATTACATTCACACCAATTTGAACATTTCAAATGTGTTTTCAACTGATGAAAGAACAGTATATATGCATACTTGAATATATAGATGTTTAAATATATTTTGAATGTATTACACAGTCTTGTTTTGAAGGTTTTTTTCAACGATGCATCTCTGAGAGCTACCTCTATTGTGCATTGTACATAGTATGAAATCCAGATAAAAAATGCAAAGAATTACATTCACACGTATTTGATGATTTTAAAAGTTTCTTTAACTGATAAAAGAACAGTATATATGCTTACTTGAATATATAGATGTTTAAATATATTTTGAATGTATTACACAGTCTTGTTTTGAAGGTTTTTTTCAACAATGCATCAGTAAAAGCTACCTTTATTATGCATTGTTCATAGCATGAAATCCAGGTCAAAAATGCACAGGATTACATTCACACCTCTTTGATGATTTCAAATGTGTTTCTACCTTATAGGAGAACTGTATATATGCATACCTGAGTGTATAGTAGTTAAAATATATTTTGAATGTATTACACAGTCTTGTTTTGAAGGTTTTTTTCAACGATGCATCTCTGAGAGCTACCTCTATTGTGCATTGTACATAGTATGACATCCAGGTAAAAAATGCACAGAATTACATTCACACCTATTTGATGATTTTAAAAGTTTCTTTAACTGATAAAAGAACAGTATATATGCATACTTGAATATATAGTTGTTTAAATATATTTTGAATGTATTACACAGTCTTGTTTTGAAGGTTTTTTTCAACAATGCATCAGTAAGAGCTACCTTCATTATGCATAGTTCATAGCATGAAATCCAGGTCAAAAATGCACAGGATTACATTCACACCTCTTTGATGATTTCAAATGTGTTTCTACCTTATAGGAGAACTGTATATATGCATACCTGAGTGTATAGTAGTTCAAATATATTTTGAATGTATTACACGGTCTTGTTTTGAAAGTTTTTTTCAACGATGCATCTCTAAGAGCTACCTTTATTGTGCATTGTACATAGTATGAAATCCAGGTAAAAAATGCACAGAATTACATTCACACCTATTTGATAATTTCAAATGTGTTTTTACCTGATAGAAGAACAGTATATATGCACTCTTGAATATATATTGGTTTTGAATATATTTTAAATGCATTACACAGCAGTTTTACTATGAAACCCTGTTTGATTAAGCTATTTTTCAAATAACAATACTATGTGCAATACAGTGCAATATATCAAAAGCAAGGCTAGAATCGTAGAAACTACAGTTTTTGCTATAAGTCTTGTTTTGAAGGTTTTTTTCAACAATGCATCAGTAAGAGTTACCTTTATTATGCATTGTTCATAGCATGAAATCCAGGTAAAAAATGCATAGAATTACATTCACACCTCTTTGATGATTTCAAATGTGTTTCTACCTTATAGAAGAACGGTATATATGCATACCTGAGTGTATAGTAGTTCAAATATATTTTGAATGTATTACACAGTCTTGTTTTGAAGGTTTTTTTCAACAATGCATCAGTAAGAGCTACCTTTATTATGCATTGTTCATAGCATGAAATCCAGGTAAAAAATGCACAGAATTACATTCACACCTATTTGATGATTTTAAAAGTGTTTTTAACTGATAAAAGAACAGTATATATGCATACTTGAATATATAGTGGTTTAAATATATTTTGAATGTATTACACAGTCTTGTTTTGAAGGTTTTTTTCAACAATGCATTAGTAAGAGCTACCTTTATTATGCGTTGTTCATAGCATGAAATCAAGGTAAAAAATGCACAGAATTACATTCACACCTATTTGATGATTTCAAATTTGTTTCCACCTCATAGAAGAATGGTATATATGCATACCTGAATGTATAGTAGTTCAAATATATTTTGAATGTATTACACAGTCTTGTTTTGGAGGTTTTTTTCAACAATGCATCTCTGAGAGCTACCTTTTTTGGCCAGTGTACATAATATGAAATCCAGGAAAAAAATGCACAGAATTACATTCACACCTATTTGATGATTTCAAATGTGTTTTGAACTGATAAAAGAACAGTATATATGCATACTTGAATATATAGTGGTTTAAATATATTTTGAACGTATTACACAGTCTTGTTTTGAAGGTTTTTTTCAACGATGCATCAGTAAGAGCTACCTTCATTATGCATTGTTCATAGCATGAAATCAAGGTAAAAAATGCACAAAATTACATTCACACCTATTTGATGATTTCAAATGTGTTTCTACCTTATAGAAGAACGGTATATATGCATACCTGAATGTATAGTAGTTCAAATATATTTTGAATGTTCTACACAGTCTTGTTTTGGAGGTTTTTTTCAACAATGCATCTCTGAGAGCTACCTTTTTTGGCCAGTGTACATAGTATGAAATGCAGGTAAAAAATGCACAGAATTACATTCACACCAATTTGAACATTTCAAATGTGTTTTCAACTGATAAAAGAACAGTATATATGCATACTTGAATATATAGATGTTTAAATATATTTTGAATGTATCACACAGTCTTGTTTTGAAGGTTTTTTTCAGCAATGCATCAGTGAGAGTTACCTTTATTATGCATTGTTCATAGCATGAAATCCAGGTAAAAAATGCACAGGATTACATTCACACCTCTTTGATGATTTCAAATGTGTTTCTACCTTATAGGAGAACTGTATATATGCATACCTGAATGTATAGTAGTTCAAATATATTTTGAATGTTTTACACAGTCTTGTTTTGGAGGTTTTTTTCAATAATGCATCTCTGAGAGCTACCTCTATTGTGCATTGTACATAGTATGAAATCCAGGTAAAAAATGCACAGAATTACATTCACACCTATTTGATAATTTCAAATGTGTTTTTACCTGATAGAAGAACAGTATATATGCACTCTTGAATATATATTGGTTTTGAATATATTTTAAATGCATTACACAGCAGTTTTACTATGAAACCCTGTTTGATTAAGCTATTTTTCAAATAACAATACTATGTGCAATACAGTGCAATATATCAAAAGCAAGGCTAGAATCGTAGAAACTACAGTTTTTGCTATAAGTCTTGTTTTGAAGGTTTTTTTCAACAATGCATCAGTAAGAGTTACCTTTATTATGCATTGTTCATAGCATGAAATCCAGGTAAAAAATGCATAGAATTACATTCACACCTCTTTGATGATTTCAAATGTGTTTCTACCTTATAGAAGAACGGTATATATGCATACCTGAGTGTATAGTAATTCAAATATATTTTCAATGTATTACACAGTCTTGTTTTGAAGGTTTTTTTCAACAATGCATCTCTGAGAGCTACCTTTATTGGGCATTGTACATAGTATGAAATGCAGGTAAAAAATACACAGAATTACATTCACACCTATTTGATGATTTTAAAAGTTTTTTTAACTGATAAAAGAACAGTATATATGCATACTTGAATATATAGTGGTTTAAATATATTTTGAATGTATTACACAGTCTTGTTTTGAAGGTTTTTTTCAACAATGCATCAGTAAGAGCTACCTTTATTATGCATTGTTCATAGCATGAAATCCAGGTAAAAAATGCACAGAATTACATTGACACCTATTTGATGATTTTAAAAGTGTTTTTAACTGATAAAAGAACAGTATATATGCATACTTGAATATATAGTGGTTTAAATATATTTTGAATGTATTACACAGTCTTGTTTTGAAGGTTTTTTTCAACAATGCATCAGTAAGAGCTACCTTTATTATGCATTGTTCATAGCATGAAATCAAGGTAAAAAATGCATAGAATTACATTCACACCTTTTTGATGATTTCAAATGTGTTTCTACCTCATAGAAGAACGGTATATATGCATACCTGAATGTATAGTAGTTCAAATATATTTTGAATGTATTACACAGTCTTGTTTTGAAGGTTTTTTTCAACAATGCATCTCTGAGAGCTACCTTTATTGGGCATTGTACATAGTATGAAATGCAGGTAAAAAATACACAAAATTACATTCAAACCTATTTGATGATTTTAAAAGTTTTTTTAACTGATAAAAGAACACTATATATGCATACTTGAATATATAGATGTTTAAATATATTTTGAATGTATTACACAGTCTTGTTTTGAAGGTTTTTTTCAACGATGCATCTCTGAGAGCTACCTCTATTGTGCATTGTACATAGTATGAAATCCAGGTAAAAAATGCACAGAATTACATTCACACCTCTTTGATGATTTCAAATGTGTTTCTACCTTATAGAAGAACGGTATATATGCATACCTGAATGTATAGTAGTTCAAATATATTTTGAATGTTTTACACAGTCTTGTTTTGGAGGTTTTTTTCAACAATGCATCAGTAAGAGCTACCTTTATTATGCATTCTTCATAGCATGAAATCCAGGTAAAAAATGCACAGAATTACATTCACACCTATTTGATGATTTTAAAAGTGTTTTGAACTGATAAAAGAACAGTATATATGAATACTTGAATATATAGTGGTTTAAATATATTTTGAATGTATTACACAGTCTTGTTTTGGAGGTTTTTTTCAACAATGCATCAGTAAGAGCTACCTTTATTATGCATTGTTCATAGCATGAAATCAAGGTAAAAAAAGGCACAAAATTACATTCACACCTCTTTGATGATTTCAAATGTGTTTCTACCTTAAAGAAGAACGGTATATATGCATACCTGAATGTATAGTAGTTCAAATATATTTTGAATGTTCTACACAGTCTTGTTTTGGAGGTTTTTTTCAACAATGCATCTCTGAGAGCTACCTTTGTTGGCCAGTGTACATAGTATGAAATCCAGGTAAAAAATGCACAGAATTACATTCACACCTCTTTGATGATTTCAAATGTGTTTCTACCTTATAGAAGAACGGTATATATGCATACCTGAGTGTATAGTAGTTCAAATATATTTTGAATGTATTACACAGTCTTGTTTTGAAGGTTTTTTTCAACGATGCATCTCTGAGAGCTACCTCTATTGTGCATTATACATAGTATGACATCCAGGTAAAAAATGCACAGAATTACATTCACACGTATTTGATGATTTTAAAAGTTTCTTTAACTGATAAAAGAACAGTATATATGCATACTTGAATATATAGTTGTTTAAATATATTTTGAATGTATTACACAGTCTTGTTTTGAAGGTTTTTTTCAACAATGCATCAGTAAGAGCTACCTTCATTATGCATAGTTTATAGCATGAAATCCAGGTAAAAAATGCACAGGATTACATTCACACCTCTTTGATGATTTCAAATGTGTTTCTACCTTATAGGAGAACTGTATATATGCATACCTGAGTGTATTGTAGTTCAAATATATTTTGAATGTATTACACAGTCTTGTTTTGAAGGTTTTTTTCAACGATGCATCTCTGAGAGCTACCTTTATTGTGCATTGTACATAGTATGAAATCCAGGTAAAAAATGCACAGAAGTACATTCACACCTATTTGATAATTTCAAATGTGTTTTTACCTGATAGAAGAACAGTATATATGCACTCTTGAATATATATTGGTTTTGAATATATTTTAAATGCATTACACAGCAGTTTTACTATGAAACCCTGTTTGATTAAGCTATTTTTCAAATAACAATACTATGTGCAATACAGTGCAATATATCAAAAGCAAGGCTAGAATCGTAGAAACTACAGTTTTTGCTATAAGTCTTGTTTTGAAGGTTTTTTTCAACAATGCATCAGTAAGAGTTACCTTTATTATGCATTGTTCATAGCATGAAATCAAGGTAAAAAATGCACAGGATTACATTCACACCTATTTGATGATTTCAAATGTGTTTCTACCTCATAGAAGAATGGTATATATGCATACCTGAATGTATAGTAGTTCAAATATATTTTGAATGTATTACACAGTCTTGTTTTGGAGGTTTTTTTCAACAATGCATCTCTGAGAGCTACCTTTTTTGGCCAGGGTACATAGTATGAAATCCAGGTAAAAAATGCACAGAATTACATTCACACCTATTTGAAGATTTCAAATGTGTTTTGAACTGATAAAAGAACAGTATATATGCATATTTGAATATATAGTGGTTTAAATATATTTTGAATGTATTACACAGTCTTGTTTTGAAGGTTTTTTTCAACAATGCATCAGTAAGAGCTACCTTTATTATGCATTGTTCATAACATGAAATCAAGGTAAAAAATGCACAAAATTACATTCACACCTATTTGATGATTTCAAATGTGTTTCTACCTTATAGAAGAACGGTATATATGCATACCTGAGTGTATAGTAGTTCAAATATATTTTGAATGTATTACACAGTCTTGTTTTGAAGGTTTTTTTCAACGATGCATCTCTGAGAGCTACCTCTATTGTGCATTGTACATAGTATGACATCCAGGTGAAAAATGCACAGAATTACATTCACACGTATTTGATGATTTTAAAAGTTTCTTCAACTGATAAAAGAACAGTATATATGCATACTTGAATATATAGTTGTTTAAATATATTTTGAATGTATTACACAGTCTTGTTTTGAAGGTTTTTTCAACAATGCATCAGTAAGAGCTACCTTCATTATGCATAGTTTATAGCATGAAATCAAGGTAAAAAATGCACAGGATTACATTAACACCTCTTTGATGATTTCAAATGTGTTTCTACCTTATAGGAGAACTGTATATATGCATACCTGAGTGTATAGTAGTTCAAATATATTTTCAATGTATTACACAGTCTTGTTTTGAAGGTTTTTTTCAACGATGCATCTCTGAGAGCTACCTCTATTGTGCATTGTACATAGTATGAAATCCAGGTAAAAAATGCACAGAAGTACATTCACACCTATTTGATAATTTCAAATGTGTTTTTACCTGATAGAAGAACAGTATATATACACTCTTGAATATATATTGGTTTTGAATATATTTTAAATGCATTACACAGCAGTTTTACTATGAAACCCTGTTTGATTAAGCTATTTTTCAAATAACAATACTATGTGCAATACAGTGCAATATATCAAAAGCAAGGCTAGAATCGTAGAAACTACAGTTTTTGCTATAAGTCTTGTTTTGAAGGTTTTTTTCAACAATGCATCAGTAAGAGTTACCTTTATTATGCATTGTTCATAGCATGAAATCAAGGTAAAAAAAGGCACAAAATTACATTCACACCTCTTTGATGATTTCAAATGTGTTTCTACCTTAAAGAAGAACGGTATATATGCATACCTGAATGTATAGTAGTTCAAATATATTTTGAATGTTCTACACAGTCTTGTTTTGGAGGTTTTTTTCAACAATGCATCTCTGAGAGCTACCTTTTTTGGCCAGTGTACATAGTATGAAATCCAGGTAAAAAATGCACAGAATTACATTCACACCTCTTTGATGATTTCAAATGTGTTTCTACCTTATAGGAGAACGGTATATATGCATACCTGAGTGTATAGTAGTTCAAATATATTTTGAATGTATTACACAGTCTTGTTTTGAAGGTTTTTTTCAACGATGCATCTCTGAGAGCTACCTTTATTTTGCATTGTACATAGTATGAAATCCAGGTAAAAAATGCACAGATTTACATTCACACGTATTTGATGATTTTAAAAGTTTTTTTAACTGATAAAAAAACAGTATATATGCATACTTGAATATATAGTGGTTTAAATATATTTTGAATGTATTACACAGTCTTGTTTTGGAGGTTTTTTTCAACAATGCATCAGTAAGAGCTACCTTTATTATGCATTGTTCATAGCATGAAATCAAGGTAAAAAAAGGCACAAAATTACATTCACACCTCTTTGATGATTTCAAATGTGTTTCTACCTTAAAGAAGAACGGTATATATGCATACCTGAATGTATAGTAGTTCAAATATATTTTGAATGTTCTACACAGTCTTGTTTTGGAGGTTTTTTTCAACAATGCATCTCTGAGAGCTACCTTTTTTGGCCAGTGTACATAGTATGAAATCCAGGTAAAAAATGCACAGAATTACATTCACACCTCTTTGATGATTTCAAATGTGTTTCTACCTTATAGGAGAACGGTATATATGCATACCTGAGTGTATAGTAGTTCAAATATATTTTGAATGTATTACACAGTCTTGTTTTGAAGGTTTTTTTCAACGATGCATCTCTGAGAGCTACCTTTATTGTGCATTGTACATAGTATGAAATCCAGGTAAAAAATGCACAGATTTACATTCACACGTATTTGATGATTTTAAAAGTTTTTTTAACTGATAAAAGAACAGTATATATGCATACTTGAATATATAGTTGTTTAAATATATTTTGAATGTATTACACAGTCTTGTTTTGAAGGTTTTTTTCAACAATGCATCAGTAAGAGCTACCTTCATTATGCATAGTTTATAGCATGAAATCCAGGTAAAAAATGCACAGGATTACATTCACACCTCTTTGATGATTTCAAATGTGTTTCTACCTTATAGGAGAACTGTATATATGCATACCTGAGTGTATAGTAGTTCAAATATATTTTCAATGTATTACACAGTCTTGTTTTGAAGGTTTTTTTCAACGATGCATCTCTGAGAGCTACCTTTATTGTGCATTGTACATAGTATGAAATCCAGGTAAAAAATGCACAGAAGTACATTCACACCTATTTGATAATTTCAAATGTGTTTTTACCTGATAGAAGAACAGTATATATGCACTCTTGAATATATATTGGTTTTGAATATATTTTAAATGCATTACACAGCAGTTTTACTATGAAACCCTGTTTGATTAAGCTATTTTTCAAATAACAATACTATGTGCAATACAGTGCAATATATCAAAAGCAAGGCTAGAATCGTAGAAACTACAGTTTTTGCTATAAGTCTTGTTTTGAAGGTTTTTTTCAACAATGCATCAGTAAGAGTTACCTTTATTATGCATTGTTCATAGCATGAAATCAAGGTAAAAAATGCACAGGATTACATTCACACCTATTTGATGATTTCAAATGTGTTTCTACCTCATAGAAGAATGGTATATATGCATACCTGAATGTATAGTAGTTCAAATATATTTTGAATGTATTACACAGTCTTGTTTTGGAGGTTTTTTTCAACAATGCATCTCTGAGAGCTACCTTTTTTGGCCAGGGTACATAGTATGAAATCCAGGTAAAAAATGCACAGAATTACATTCACACCTATTTGAAGATTTCAAATGTGTTTTGAACTGATAAAAGAACAGTATATATGCATATTTGAATATATAGTGGTTTAAATATATTTTGAATGTATTACACAGTCTTGTTTTGAAGGTTTTTTTCAACAATGCATCAGTAAGAGCTACCTTTATTATGCATTGTTCATAGCATGAAATCAAGGTAAAAAATGCACAAAATTACATTCACACCTATTTGATGATTTCAAATGTGTTTCTACCTTATAGAAGAACGGTATATATGCATACCTGAGTGTATAGTAGTTCAAATATATTTTGAATGTATTACACAGTCTTGTTTTGAAGGTTTTTTTCAACGATGCATCTCTGAGAGCTACCTCTATTGTGCATTGTATATAGTATGACATCCAGGTGAAAAATGCACAGAATTACATTCACACGTATTTGATGATTTTAAAAGTTTCTTCAACTGATAAAAGAACAGTATATATGCATACTTGAATATATAGTTGTTTAAATATATTTTGAATGTATTACACAGTCTTGTTTTGAAGGTTTTTTTCAACAATGCATCAGTAAGAGCTACCTTCATTATGCATAGTTTATAGCATGAAATCAAGGTAAAAAATGCACAGGATTACATTCACACCTCTTTGATGATTTCAAATGTGTTTCTACCTTATAGGAGAACTGTATATATGCATACCTGAGTGTATAGTAGTTCAAATATATTTTCAATGTATTACACAGTCTTGTTTTGAAGGTTTTTTTCAACGATGCATCTCTGAGAGCTACCTCTATTGTGCATTGTACATAGTATGAAATCCAGGTAAAAAATGCACAGAAGTACATTCACACCTATTTGATAATTTCAAATGTGTTTTTACCTGATAGAAGAACAGTATATATACACTCTTGAATATATATTGGTTTTGAATATATTTTAAATGCATTACACAGCAGTTTTACTATGAAACCCTGTTTGATTAAGCTATTTTTCAAATAACAATACTATGTGCAATACAGTGCAATATATCAAAAGCAAGGCTAGAATCGTAGAAACTACAGTTTTTGCTATAAGTCTTGTTTTGAAGGTTTTTTTCAACAATGCATCAGTAAGAGTTACCTTTATTATGCATTGTTCATAGCATGAAATCCAGGTAAAAAATGCATAGAATTACATTCACACCTATTTGATGATTTCAAATGTGTTTCTACCTTATAGAAGAACGGTATATATGCATACCTGAATGTATAGTAGTTCAAATATATTTTCAATGTATTACACAGTCTTGTTTTGAAGGTTTTTTTCAACAATGCATCTCTGAGAGCTACCTTTATTGGGCATTGTACATAGTATGAAATGCCGGTAAAAAATACACAGAATTACATTCACACCTATTTGATGATTTTAAAAGTTTTTTTAACTGATAAAAGAACAGTATATATGCATACTTGAATATATAGATGTTTAAATATATTTTGAATGTATTACACAGTCTTGTTTTGAAGGTTTTTTTCAACAATGCATCAGTAAGAGCTACCTTTATTATGCATTGTTCATAGCATGAAATCCAGGTAAAAAATGCACAGAATTACATTCACACCTATTTGATGATTTTAAAAGTGTTTTTAACTGATAAAAGAACAGTATATATGCATACTTGAATATATAGTGGTTTGAATATATTTTAAATGCATTACACAGCAGTTTTAGTATGAAACCCGGTTTGATTAAGCTATTTTTCAAAAAACAATACTATGTGCAATGCAGTGCAATATATCAAAAGCAAGGCTAAAATCGTAGAAACTACAGTTTTTGCTATGAGTCTTGTTTTGAAGGTTTTTTTCAACAATACATCAGTAAGAGCTACCTTCATTGTTCATTGTTCATAGTATAAAATACAGGAGAAAAATGCACAGAATTACATTCACACCGATTTGATGATTTTAAAAGTTTTTTTAACTGATAAAAGAACAGTATATATGCATACTTGAATATATAGATGTTTAAATATATTTTGAATGTATTACACAGTCTTGTTTTGGAGGTTTTTTTCAACAATGCATCAGTAAGAGCTACCTTTATTATGCATTGTTCATAGCATGAAATCCAGGTAAAAAATGCACAGAATTACATTGACACCTATTTGATGATTTTAAAAGTGTTTTTAACTGATAAAAGAACAGTATATATGCATACTTGAATATATAGTGGTTTAAATATATTTTGAATGTATTACACAGTCTTGTTTTGAAGGTTTTTTTCAACAATGCATCAGTAAGAGCTACCTTTATTATGCATTGTTCATAGCATGAAATCCTGGTAAAAAATGCACAAAATTACATTCACACCTATTTGATGATTTCAAATGTGTTTCTACCTTATAGAAGAATGGTATATATGCATACCTGAATGTATAGTAGTTCAAATATATTTTGAATGTATTACACAGTCTTGTTTTGGAGGTTTTTTCCAACAATGCATCTCTGAAAGCTACCTTTTTTGGCAAGTGTACATAGTATGAAATCCAGGTAAAAAATGCACAGAATTACATTCACACCTATTTGATGATTTCAAATGTGTTTTGAACTGATAAAAGAACAGTATATATGCATACTTGAATATATAGTGGTTTAAATATATTTTGAATGTATTACACAGTCTTGTTTTGAAGGTTTTTTTCAACAATGCATCAGTAAGAGCTACCTTTATTATGCATTGTTCATAGCATGAAATCAAGGTGAAAAATGCACAAAATTACATTCACACCTATTTGATGATTTCAAATGTGTTTCTACCTTATAGAAGAACGGTATATATGCTTACCTGAATGTATAGTAGTTCAAATATATTTTGAATGTTTTACACAGTCTTGTTTCGGAGGTTTTTTTCAACAATGCATCCCTGAGAGCAACCTTTATTGGGCAGTGTACATAGTATGAAATCCAGGTAAAAAATGCACAGAATTACATTCACACCTATTTGATGATTTCAAATGTGTTTCTACCTTATAGAAGAACGGTATATATGCATACCTGAATGTATAGTAGTTCAAATATATTTTGAATGTATTACACAGTATTGTTTTGAAGGTTTTTTTTTAACAATGCATCAGTAAGAGCTACCTTTATAGTGCATTGTTCATAGCATGAAATCCATGTAAAAAATGCACAGGATTACATTCACACCTCTTTGATGATTTCAAATGTGTTTTTACCTGATAGAAGAACAGTATATATGCACTCTTGAATATATATTGGTTTTGAATATATTTTAAATGCATTACACAGCAGTTTTACTATGAAACCCTGTTTGATTAAGCTATTTTTCAAATAACAATACTATGTGCAATACAGTGCAATATATCAAAAGCAAGGCTAAAATCGTAGAAACTACAGTTTTTGCTATAAGTCTTGTTTTGAAGGTTTTTTCAACAATGCATCTCTGAGAGCTACCTTTTTTGGCCAGTGTACATAGTATGAAATCCGGGTAAAAAATGCACAGAATTACATTCACACCAATTTGAACATTTCAAATGTGTTTTCAACTGATAAAAGAACAGTACATATGCATATTTGAATATATAGATGTTTAAATATATTTTGAATGTATTACACAGTCTTGTTTTGAAGGTTTTTTTTTAACAATGCATCAGTAAGAGCTACCTTTATAGTGCATTGTTCATAGCATGAAATCCATGTAAAAAATGCACAGGATTACATTCACACCTCTTTGATGATTTCAAATGTGTTTTTACCTGATAGAAGAACAGTATATATGCACTCTTGAATATATATTGGTTTTGAATATATTTTAAATGCATTACACAGCAGTTTTACTATGAAACCCTGTTTGATTAAGCTATTTTTCAAATAACAATACTATGTGCAATACAGTGCAATATATCAAAAGCAAGGCTAAAATCGTAGAAACTACAGTTTTTGCTATAAGTCTTGTTTTGAAGGTTTTTTTCAACAATGCATCAGTAAGAGTTACCTTTATTGTGCATTGTTCATAGCATGAAATCCAGGTAAAAAATGCACAAAATTACATTCACACCTATTTGATGATTTCAAATGTGTTTCTACCTTATAGAAGAACGGTATATATGCATAGGTAAATGTATAGTAGTTCAAATATATTTTGAATGTATTACACAGTCTTGTTTTGAAGGTTTTTTTCAACAATGCATCTCTGAGAGCTACCTTTATTAGGCATTGTACATAGTATGAAATGCAGGTAAAAAATACACAGAATTACATTCACACCTATTTGATGATTTAAAAGTGTTTTTAACTGATAAAAGAACAGTATATATGCATACTTGAATATATAGTGGTTTAAATATATTTTGAATGTATTACACAGTCTTGTTTTGAAGGTTTTTTTCAACAATGCATCAGTAAGAGCTACCTTTATTATGCATTGTTCATAGCATGAAATCCAGGTAAAAAATGCACAGGATTACATTCACACCTCTTTGATGATTTCAAATGTGTTTCTACCTTATAGGAGAACTGTATATATGCATACCTGAGTGTATAGTAGTTCAAATATATTTTCAATGTATTACACAGTCTTGTTTTGAAGGTTTTTTTCAACGATGCATCTCTGAGAGCTACCTCTATTGTGCATTGTACATAGTATGAAATCCAGGTAAAAAATGCACAGAATTACATTCACACCTATTTGATAATTTCAAATGTGTTTTTACCTGATAGAAGAACAGTATATATGCACTCTTAAATATATATTGGTTTTGAATATATTTTAAATGCATTACACAGCAGTTTTACTATGAAACCCAGTTTGATTAAGCTATTTTTCAAATAACAATACTATGTGCAATATAGTGCAATATATCAAAAGCAAGGCTAAAATCTTAGAAACTACAGTTTTTGCTATGAGTCTTGTTTTGAAAGTTTTTTTCAACAATGCATCAGTAAGAGTTACCTTTATTGTGCATTGTTCATAGCATGAAATCCAGGTAAAAAATGCACAAAATTACATTCACACCTATTTGATGATTTCAAATGTGTTTCTACCTTATAGAAGAACGGTATATATGCATACGTAAATGTATAGGAGTTCAAATACATTTTGAATGTATTACACAGTCTTGTTTTGGAGGTTTTTTTCCAACGATGCATCTCTGAGAGCTACCTTTATTGTGCATTGTACATAGTATGAAATCCAGGTAAAAAATGCACAGAATTACATTCACACCTATTTGAAGATTTCAAATGTGTTTTCAATTGATAAAAGAACAGTATATATGCATGCTTGAATATATAGTGGTTTAAATATATTTTGAATGTATTACACAGTCTTGTTTCGAAGGTTTTTTTCAACAATGCATCAGTTAGAGCTACCTTTATTATGCATTGTTCATAACATGAAATCCAGGTAAAAAATGCACAGAATTACATTCACACCTATTTGATGATTTCAAATGTGTTTTTACCTGATGGAAGAACAGTATATATGCATACTTGAATATATAGTGGTTTGAATATATTTTAAATGCATTACACAGCAGTTTTAGTATGAAACCCTGTTTGATTAGGCTTTTTTTCAAAAAACAATACTATGTGCAATGCAGTGCAATATATCAAAAGCAAGGCTAAAATCGTAGAAACTACAGTTTTTGCTATAAGTCTTGTTTTGAAGGTTTTTTTCAACAATGCATCAGTAAGAGCTACCTTCATTGTTCATTGTTCATAGTATAAAATACAGGTGAAAAATGCACAGAATTACATTCACACCTCTTTGATGATTTCAAATGTGTTTCTACCTTATAGAAGAACGGTGTATATGCATACCTGAATGTATAGTAGTTCAAATATATTTTGAATGTATTACACAGTCTTGTTTTGAAGGTTTTTTTCAACAATGCATCTCTGAGGTACCTACCTTTATTGGCCAGTGTACATAGTATGAAATCCAGGTAAAAAATGCACAGAATTACATTCACACCTATTTGAAGATTTCAAATGTGTTTTCAACTGATAAAAGAACAGTATATATGCATACTTGAATATATAGATGTTTAAATATATTTTGAATGTATTACACAGTCTTGTTTTGAAGGTTTTTCTCAACAATGCATCAGTAAGAGCTACCTTTATTATGCATTGTTCATAGCATGAAATCCAGGTAAAAAATGCACAGAATTACATTCACACCTATTTGAAGATTTCAGATGTGTTTATACCTGATAGAAGAACAGTATATATGCATACTTGAATATATAGTGGTTTGAATATATTTTAAATGCATTACATAGCAGTTATAGTATGAAACCCTGTTTGATTAAGCTATTTTTCAAATAACAATACTATGTGCAATACAGTGCAATATATCAAAAGCAAGGCTAAAATCTTAGAAACTACAGTTTTTGCTATGAGTCTTGTTTTGAAGGTTTTTTTCAAAAATGCATCAGTAAGAGTTACCTTCATTATGCATTGTCCATAGCATGAAATCCAGGTAAAAAATGCATAGAATTACATTCACACCTATTTGATGATTTCAAATGTGTTTCTACCTTATAGAAGAACGGTATATATGCATACCTGAATGTATAGTAGTTCAAATATATTTTGAATGTATTACACAGTCTTGTTTTGAAGGTTTTTTTCAACGATGCATCTCTGAGAGCTACATTCATTGGGCATTGTACATAGTATGAAATCCAGGTAAAAAATGCACAGAATTACATTCACACCTATTTGAAGATTTCAAATGTGTTTTCAAATGATAACAGAACAGTATATATGCATACTTGAATATATAGTAGTTTAAATATATTTTGAACGTATTACACAGTCTTGTTTTGAAGGTTTTTTTCAACAATGCATCAGTAAGAGCTACCTTTATTATGCATTGTTCATAGCATGAAATCCAGGTAAAAAATGCACAGAATTACATTCACACCTATTTGATGATCTCAAATGTGTTTCTACCTTATAGAAGAACGGTATATATGCATACCTGAATGTATTGTAGTTCAAATATATTTTCAATGTATTACACAGTCTTGTTTTGAAGGTTTTTTTCAACAATGCATCTCTGAGAGCTACTTTTATTGTGCATTGTACATAGTATGAAATCCAGGTAAAAAATGCACAGAATTACATTCACACCTATTTGAAGATTTCAAATGTGTTTTCAAATGATAAAAGAACAGTATATATGCATACTTGAATATATAGTGGTTTGAATATATTTTGAATGTATTGCACAGTCTTGTTTTGAAGGTTTTTTTCAACAATGCATCAGTAAGAGCTACCTTTATTATGCATTGTTCATAGCATGGAATCCAGGTAAAAAATGCACAGAATTACATTCACACCTATTTGATGATTTCAAATGTGTTTCTACCTTATAGAAGAACGGTATATAGGCATACCTGAATGTATAGTAGTTCAAATATATTTTGAATGTATTACACAGTCTTGTTTTGGAGGGTTTTTTTCAACAATGCATCTCTGGGAGCTACCTTTATTGGGCAGTGTACGTAGTATGAAATCCAAGTAAAAAATGCACAAAATTATATTCACACCTCTTTGAAGATTTCAAATGTGTTTCTACCTTATAGAAGAACAGTATATATGCATACCTGAATGTATAGTGGTTTAAATATATTTTGAATGTATTACACAGTCTTGTTTTGAAGGTTTTTTTCAACAATGCATCAGTAAGAGCTACCTTTATTATGCATTGTTCATAGCATGAAATCCAGGGAAAAAATGCACAGAATTACATTCAAACCTATTTGATGATTTCAAATGTGTTTCTACCTTATAGAAGAACGGTATATATGCATACCTGAATGTATTGTAGTTCAAATATATTTCGAATGTATTACACAGTCTTGTTTTGAAGGTTTTTTTCAACAATGCATCAGTAAGAGCAATCTTTATTGGGCAGTGTACATATAATGAAATCGAGGTAAAAAATGCAAATTTACATTCACACCTATTTGATCATTTTAAAAGTGTTTTTAACTGATAAAAGAACAGTATATATGCATACTTGAATATATAGTGGTTTGAATATATTTTGAATGTATTACACAGTCTTGTTTTGAAGGTTTTTTTCAACAATGCATCAGTAAGAGCTACCTTTATTATGCATTGTTCATAGCATGAAATCCAGGGAAAAAATGCACAGAATTACATTCACACCTATTTGATGATTTCAAATGTGTTTCTACCTTATAGAAGAACGGTATATATGCATACCTAAATGTATTGTAGTTCAAATATATTTCGAATGTATTACACAGTCTTGTTTTGAAGGTTTTTTTCAACTATGCATCTCTGAGAGCTACCTTTATTGGGCAGTGTACATAGTATGAAATCCAGGTAAAAAATGCACAGAATTACATTCACACCTATTTGAAGATTTCAAATTTGTTTTTAACTGATAGAAGAACAGTATATATGCATACTTGAATATATAGTGGTTTGAATATATTTTAAATGCATTACACAGCAGTTTTACTATGAAACCCTGTTTGATTAAGCTATTTTTCAAATAACAATACTATGTGCAATACAGTGCAATATATCAAAAGCAAGGCTGGAATCGTAGAAACTACAGTTTTTGCTATAAGTCTTGTTTTGAAGGTTTTTTTCAACAATGCATCAGTAAGAGTTACCTTTATTATGCATTGTTCATAGCATGAAATCCAGGTAAAAAATGCATAGAATTACATTCACACCTTTTTGATGATTTCAAATGTGTTTCTACCTTATAGAAGAACGGTATATATGCTTACCTGAATGTATAGTAGTTCAAATATATTTTCAATGTATTACACAGTCTTGTTTAGAAGGTTTTTTTCAACAATGCATCTCTGAGAGCTACCTTTATTGGGCATTGTACATAGCATGAAATCCAGGTAAAAAATGCACAGAATTACATTCACACCTATTTGATGATTTTAAAAGTGTTTTTAACTGATAAAAGAACAGTATATATGCATACTTGAATATATAGTGGTTTAAATATATTTTGAACGTATTACACAGTCTTGTTTTGGATGTTTTTTTCAACAAGGCATCAGTAAGAGCTACCTTTATTATGCATTGTTCATAGCATGAAATCAAGGTAAAAAAAGGCACAAAATTACATTCACACCTCTTTGATGATTTCAAATGTGTTTCTACCTTAAAGAAGAACGGTATATATGCATACCTGAATGTATAGTAGTTCAAATATATTTTGAATGTTCTACACAGTTTTGTTTTGGAGGTTTTTTTCAACAATGCATCTCTGAGAGCTACCTTTTTTGGCCAGTGTACATAGTATGAAATCCAGGTAAAAAATGCACAGAATTACATTCACACCTCTTTGATGATTTCAAATGTGTTTCTACCTTATAGGAGAACGGTATATATGCATACCTGAGTGTATAGTAGTTCAAATATATTTTGAATGTATTACACAGTCTTGTTTTGAAGGTTTTTTTCAACAATGCATCTCTGAGAGCTACCTTTATTTTGCATTGTACATAGTATGAAATCCAGGTAAAAAATGCACAGATTTACATTCACACGTATTTGATGATTTTAAAAGTTTTTTTAACTGATAAAAGAACAGTATATATGCATACTTGAATATATAGATGTTTAAATATATTTTGAATGTATTACACAGTCTTGTTTTGAAGGTTTTTTTCAACAATGCATCAGTAAGAGCTACCTTTATTATGCATTGTTCATAGCATGAAATCCAGGTAAAAAATGCACAAAATTACATTCACACCTATTTGATGATTTCAAATGTGTTTCTACCTTATAGAAGAATGGTATATATGCATACCTGAATGTATAGTAGTTCAAATATATTTTGAATGTATTACACAGTCTTGTTTTGGAGGTTTTTTTCAACAATGCATCTCTGAAAGCTACCTTTTTTGGCAAGTGTACATAGTATGAAATCCAGGTAAAAAATGCACAGAATTACATTCACACCTATTTGAAGATTTCAAATGTGTTTTCAACTGATAAAAGAACAGTATATATGCATACTTGAATATATAGTGGTTTAAATATATTTTGAATGTATTACACAGTCTTGTTTTGAAGGTTTTTTTCAACAATGCATCAGTAAGAGCTACCTTTATTATGCATTGTTCATAGCATGAAATTAAGGTGAAAAATGCACAAAATTACATTCACACCTATTTGATGATTTCAAATGTGTTTCTACCTTATAGAAGAACGGTATATATGCTTACCTGAATGTATAGTAGTTCAAATATATTTTGAATGTTTTACACAGTCTTGTTTTGGAGGTTTTTTTTAACAATGCATCCCTGAGAGCTACCTTTATTGGGCAGTGTACATAGTATGAAATCCAGGTAAAAAATGCACAGAATTACATTCACACCTATTTGATGATTTCAAATGTGTTTCTACCTTATAGAAGAACGGTATATATGCATACCTGAATGTATGGTAGTTCAAATAAATTTTGAATGTATTACACAGTCTTGTTTTGAAGGTTTTTTTTTAACAATGCATCAGTAAGAGCTACCTTTATAGTGCATGGTTCATAGCATGAAATCCATGTAAAAAATGCACAGGATTACATTCACACCTCTTTGATGATTTCAAATGTGTTTTTACCTGATAGAAGAACAGTATATATGCACTCTTGAATATATATTGGTTTTGAATATATTTTAAATGCATTACACAGCAGTTTTACTATGAAACCCTGTTTGATTAAGCTATTTTTCAAATAACAATACTATGTGCAATACAGTGCAATATATCAAAAGCAAGGCTAAAATCGTAGAAACTACAGTTTTTGCTATAAGTCTTGTTTTGAAGGTTTTTTTCAACAATGCATCAGTAAGAGTTACCTTTATTGTGCATTGTTCATAGCATGAAATCCAGGTAAAAAATGCACAAAATTACATTCACACCTATTTGATGATTTGAAATGTGTTTCTACCTTATAGAAGAACGGTATATATGCATAGGTAAATGTATAGTAGTTCAAATATATTTTGAATGTATTACACAGTCTTGTTTTGAAGGTTTTTTTCAACAATGCATCTCTGAGAGCTACCTTTATTGGGCATTGTACATAGTATGAAATGCAGGTAAAAAAATACACAGAATTACATTCACACCTCTTTGATGATTTCAAAGTGTTTTTAACTGATAAAAGAACAGTATATATGCATACTTGAATATATAGTGGTTTAAATATATTTTGAATGTATTACACAGTCTTGTTTTGAAGGTTTTTTTCAACAATGCATCAGTAAGAGCTACGTTTATTATGCATTGTTCATAGCATGAAATCCAGGTAAAAAATGCACAGGATTACATTCACACCTCTTTGATGATTTCAAATGTGTTTCTACCTTATAGGAGAACTGTATATATGCATACCTGAGTGTATAGTAGTTCAAATATATTTTGAATGTATTACACAGTCTTGTTTTGAAGGTTTTTTTCAACGATGCATCTCTGAGAGCTACCTCTATTGTGCATTGTACATAGTATGAAATCCAGGTAAAAAATGCACAGAATTACATTCACACCTATTTGATAATTTCAAATGTGTTTTTACCTGATAGAAGAACAGTATATATGCACTCTTAAATATATATTGGTTTTGAATATATTTTAAATGCATTACACAGCAGTTTTACTATGAAACCCAGTTTGATTAAGCTATTTTTCAAATAACAATACTATGTGCAATATAGTGCAATATATCAAAAGCAAGGCTAAAATCTTAGAAACTACAGTTTTTGCTATAAGTCTTGTTTTGAAAGTTTTTTTCAACAATGCATCAGTAAGAGTTACCTTTATTGTGCATTGTTCATAGCATGAAATCCAGGTAAAAAATGCACAAAATTACATTCACACCTATTTGATGATTTCAAATGTGTTTCTACCTTATAGAAGAACGGTATATATGCATACGTAAATGTATAGGAGTTCAAATACATTTTGAATGTATTACACAGTCTTGTTTTGGAGGTTTTTTTCCAACAATGCATCTCTGAGAGCTACCTTTATTGTGCATTGTACATAGTATGAAATCCAGGTAAAAAATGCACAGAATTACATTCACACCTATTTGAAGATTTCAAATGTGTTTTCAATTGATAAAAGAACAGTATATATGCATGCTTGAATATATAGTGGTTTAAATATATTTTGAATGTATTACACAGTCTTGTTTTGAAGGTTTTTTTCAACAATGCATCAGTTAGAGCTACCTTTATTATGCATTGTTCATAACATGAAATCCAGGTAAAAAATGCACAGAATTACATTCACACCTATTTGATGATTTCAAATGTGTTTTTACCTGATGGAAGAACAGTATATATGCATACTTGAATATATAGTGGTTTGAATATATTTTAAATGCATTACACAGCAGTTTTAGTATGAAACCCTGTTTGATTAGGCTATTTTTCAAAAAACAATACTATGTGCAATGCAGTGCAATATATCAAAAGCAAGGCTAAAATCGTAGAAACTACAGTTTTTGCTATAAGTCTTGTTTTGAAGGTTTTTTTCAACAATGCATCAGTAAGAACTACCTTCATTGTTCATTGTTCATAGTATAAAATACAGGTGAAAAATGCACAGAATTACATTCACACCTCTTTGATGATTTCAAATGTGTTTCTACCTTATAGAAGAACGGTGTATATGCATACCTGAATGTATAGTAGTTCAAATATATTTTGAATGTATTACACAGTCTTGTTTTGAAGGTTTTTTTCAACAATGCATCTCTGAGGTACCTACCTTTATTGGGCAGTGTACATATTATGAAATCCAGGTAAACAATACAAATTACATTCACACCTATTTGATGATCTTAAAAGTGTTTTTAACTGATAAAAGAACAGTATATATGCATACTTGAATATATAGTGGTTTAAATATATTTTGAATGTATTACACAGTCTTGTTTTGAAGGTTTTTTTCAACAATGCATCAGTAAGAGCTACCTTTATTATGCATTGTTCATAGCATGAAATCCAGGGAAAAAATGCACAGAATTACATTCACACCTATTTGATGATTTCAAATGTGTTTCTACCTTATAAAAGAACGGTATATATGCATACCTGAATGTATAGTAGTTCAAATATATTTTGAATGTATTACACAGTCTTGTTTTGAAGGTTTTTTTCAACGATGCATCTCTGAGAGCTACCTCTATTGTGCATTGTACATAGTATGAAATCCAGGTAAAAAATGCACAGAATTACATTCACACCCATTTGAAAATTTCAAATGTGTTTCCAACTGATAAAAGAACAGTATATATGCATACTTGAATATATAGTTGTTTTAATATATTTTGAATATATTACACAGTCTTGTTTTGAAAGTTTTTCTCAACAATGCATCAGTAAGAGCTACCTTTATTATGCATTGTTCATAGCATGAAATCCAGGTAAAAAATGCACAGAATTACATTCACACCTGTTTGATGATTTCAAATGTGTTTTTACCTGATAGAAGAACAGTATATATGCATACTTGAATATATAGTGGTTTGAATATATTTTAAATGCATTACACAGCAGTTTTAGTATGAAACCCTGTTTGATTAAGCTATTTTTAAATAACAATACTATGTGCAATACAGTGCAATATATCAAAAGCGAGGCTAAAATCATAGGAACTACATTTTTTGCTTCAAGTCTTGTTTTGAAGGTTTGTTTCAACAATGCATCAGTAAGAGCTAACTTCATTGTTCATTGTTCATAGTATAAAATACAGGTGAAAAATGCACAGAATTACATTCACACCTATTTGAAGATTTCAAATGTGTTTTCAACTGATAAAAGAACAGTATATATGCATACTTGAATATATCGTGGTTTAAATATATTTTGAATGTATTACACAGTCTTGTTTTGAAGGTTTTTTTCAACAATGCATCTCTGAGAGCTACCTTTATTGGGCAATGTACATATTATGAAATCCAGGTAAAAAATGCACAGAATTACATTAACACCTATTGGATGATTTTAAAAGTGTTTTTAACTGATAAAAGAACAGTATATATGCATACTTGAATATATAGATATTTAAATATATTTTGAATGTATTACAGAGTCTTGTTCTGAAGTTTTTTTTCAACAATGCATCAGTAAGAGCTACCTTTATTATGCATTGTTCATAGCATGAAATCCAGGTAAAAAATGCACAGAATTACATTCACACCTCTTTGATGATTTCAAATGTGTTTCTACCTTATAGAAGAACGGTATATATACATACCTGAATGTATTGTAGATCAAATATATTTTGAATGTATTACACAGTCTTGTTTTGAAGGTTTTTTTCAACCATTCATCTCTGAGAGCTACCTTTATTGTGCATTGTACATAGTATGAAATCCAGGTAAAAAATGCACAGAATTACATTAACACTTATTTGAAGATTTCAAATGTGTTTTCAACTGAAAAAAGAACAGTATATATGAATACTTGAATATATAGTAGTTTCAATATATTTTGAATGTATTACACAGTCTTGTTTTGAAGGTTTTTTCAACAAAGCATCAGTAAGAGCTACCTTTATTATGCATTGTTCATAGCATGAAATCCAGGTAAATAATGCACAGAATTACATTCACACCAATTTGATGATTTCAAATGTGTTTCTACCTAATAGAAGAACAGTATATATGCATACCTGAATGTACAGTAGTTCAAATATATTTTGAATGTATTACACCGTCTTGTTTTGAAGGTTTTTTTCCAACAATGCCTCTCTGAGAGCTACCTTCATTTGGCAGTGTACATAGTATGAAATTCAAGTAAACAATGCACAGAATTACATTCTTGAAGATTTAAAATGTGTTTTCAACTAATAAAAGAACAGTATATATGCATACTTGAATATATAGTGGTTTAAATATATTTTGAATGTATTACATAGTTTTACTTTCAAGGTTTTCTTCAACAATGCATCAGTAAGAGCTACCTTTATTATGCCTTGTTCATAGCATGAAATCCAGGTAAAAAATGCACAAAATTACATTCACACCTATTTGATGATTTCAAATGTGCTTCTACCTCATAGGAGAACGGTATATATGTATACTTGAATGTATAGTAGTTCAAATATATTTTGAATGTATTACACAGTCTTGTTTTGAAGGTTTTTTCAACAATGCATCTCTGAGAGCTACCTTTATTGTTTATTTTACATAGTTTAAAATCCAGGTAAAAAATGCACAGAATTACATTCACTCCTATTTGATGATTTCAGATGTGTTTATACCTGATAGAAGAACAGTATATATGCATACTTGAATATATAGTGGTTTGAATATATTTTAAATGCATTACACAGCAGTTATAGTATGAAACCCTGTTTGATTAAGCTATTTTTCAAATAACAATACTATGTGCAATACAGTGCAATATATCAAAAGCAAGGCTAAAATCTTAGAAACTACAGTTTTTGCTATGAGTCTTGTTTTGAAGGTTTTTTTCAAAAATGCATCAGTAAGAGTTACCTTCATTATGCATTGTCCATAGCATGAAATCCAGGTAAAAAATGCATAGAATTACATTCACACCTATTTGATGATTTCAAATGTGTTTCTACCTTATAGAAGAACGGTATATATGCATACCTGAATGTATAGTAGTTCAAATATATTTTGAATGTATTACACAGTCTTGTTTTGAAGGTTTTTTTCAACAATGCATCTCTGAGAGCTACATTCATTGGGCATTGTACATAGTATGAAATCCAGGTAAAAAATGCACAGAATTACATTCACACCTATTTGAAGATTTCAAATGTGTTTTCAAATGATAACAGAACAGTATATATGCATACTTGAATATATAGTAGTTTAAATATATTTTGAACGTATTACACAGTCTTGTTTTGAAGGTTTTTTTCAACAATGCATCAGTAAGAGCTACCTTTATTATGCATTGTTCATAGCATGAAATCCAGGTAAAAAATGCACAGAATTACATTCACACCTATTTGAAGATTTCAAATGTGTTTTCAAATGATAACAGAACAGTATATATGCATACTTGAATATATAGTAGTTTAAATATATTTTGAACGTATTACACAGTCTTGTTTTGAAGGTTTTTTTCAACAATGCATCAGTAAGAGCTACCTTTATTATGCATTGTTCATAGCATGAAATCCAGGTAAAAAATGCACAGAATTACATTCACACCTATTTGATGATCTCAAATGTGTTTCTACCTTATAGAAGAACGGTATATATGCATACCTGAATGTATTGTAGTTCAAATATATTTTGAATGTATTACACAGTCTTGTTTTGAAGGTTTTTTTCAACAATGCATCTCTGAGAGCTACTTTTATTGTGCATTGTACATAGTATGAAATCCAGGTAAAAAATGCACAGAATTACATTCACACCTATTTGAAGATTTCAAATGTGTTTTCAAATGATAAAAGAACAGTATATATGCATACTTGAATATATAGTGGTTTGAATATATTTTGAATGTATTGCACAGTCTTGTTTTGAAGGTTTTTTTCAACAATGCATCAGTAAGAGCTACCTTTATTATGCATTGTTCATAGCATGGAATCCAGGTAAAAAATGCACAGAATTACATTCACACCTATTTGATGATTTCAAATGTGTTTCTACCTTATAGAAGAACGGTATATATGCATACCTGAATGTATAGTAGTTCAAATATATTTTGAATGTATTACACAGTCTTGTTTTGGAGGGTTTTTTTCAACAATGCATCTCTGGGAGCTACCTTTATTGGGCAGTGTACGTAGTATGAAATCCAAGTAAAAAATGCACAAAATTATATTCACACCTCTTTGAAGATTTCAAATGTGTTTCTACCTTATAGAAGAACAGTATATATGCATACCTGAATGTATAGTGGTTTAAATATATTTTGAATGTATTACACAGTCTTGTTTTGAAGGTTTTTTTCAACAATGCATCAGTAAGAGCTACCTTTATTATGCATTGTTCATAGCATGAAATCCAGGGAAAAAATGCACAGAATTACATTCAAACCTATTTGATGATTTCAAATGTGTTTCTACCTTATAGAAGAACGGTATATATGCATACCTGAATGTATTGTAGTTCAAATATATTTCGAATGTATTACACAGTCTTGTTTTGAAGGTTTTTTTCAACAATGCATCAGTAAGAGCAATCTTTATTGGGCAGTGTACATATAATGAAATCGAGGTAAAAAATGCAAATTTACATTCACACCTATTTGATCATTTTAAAAGTGTTTTTAACTGATAAAAGAACAGTATATATGCATACTTGAATATATAGTGGTTTGAATATATTTTGAATGTATTACACAGTCTTGTTTTGAAGGTTTTTTTCAACAATGCATCAGTAAGAGCTACCTTTATTATGCATTGTTCATAGCATGAAATCCAGGGAAAAAATGCACAGAATTACATTCACACCTATTTGATGATTTCAAATGTGTTTCTACCTTATAAAAGAACGGTATATATGCATACCTAAATGTATTGTAGTTCAAATATATTTCGAATGTATTACACAGTCTTTTTTGAAGGTTTTTTTCAACTATGCATCTCTGAGAGCTACCTTTATTGGGCAGTGTAAATAGTATGAAATCCAGGTAAAAAATGCACAGAATTACATTCACACCTATTTGAAGATTTCAAATTTGTTTTTAACTGATAGAAGAACAGTATATATGCATACTTGAATATATAGTGGTTTGAATATATTTTAAATACATTACACAGCAGTTTTACTATGAAACCCTGTTTGATTAAGCTATTTTTCAAATAACAATACTATGTGCAATACAGTGCAATATATCAAAAGCAAGGCTAAAATCTTAGAAACTACAGTTTTTGCTATAGGTCTTGTTTTGAAGGTTTTTTTCAACAATGCATCTCTGAGAGCTACCTTTATTGGGCAGTGTACATAGTATGAAATCCAGGTAAAAAATGCACAGAATTACATTCACACCTATTTGATGATTTCAAATGTGTTTCTACCTTATAGAAGAACGGTATACATGCATACCTGAATGTATAGTAGTTCAAATATATTTTGAATGTATTACACAGTCCTGTTTTGAAGGTTTTTTTCAACAATGCATCTCTGAGAGCTACCTTTATTGGGCAGTGTACATATTACGAAATCCAGGTAAAAAATGCAAAATTACATTCACACCTATTTGATGATTTTAAAAGTGTTTTCAACTGATAAAAGAACAGTATATATGCATACTTGAATATATAGTGGTTTAAATATATTTTGAATGTATTACACAGTCTTGTTTTGAAGGTTTTTTTCAACAATGCATCAGCAAGAGCTACCTTCATTATGCATTGTTCATAGCATGATATCCAGGTAAAAAATGCACAGAATTACATTCACACCTATTTGATGATTTCAAATGTGTTTCTACCTAATAGAAGAACGGTATATATGCATACCTGAATGTATAGTAGTTCAGATATATTTTGAATGTATTACACAGTCTTGTTTTGAAGGTTTTTTTCAACAATGCATCTCTGAGAGCTACCTTTATTGGGCAGTGTACATAGTATGAAATCTAGGTAAAAAATGCACAGAATTACATTCACACCTATTTGATGATTTCAAATGTGTTTCTACCTTATAGAAGAACGGTATATATGCATACCTGAATGTATTGTAGTTCAGATATATTTTGAATGTATTACACAGTCTTGTTTTGAAGGTTTTTTTCAACAATGCATCAGTAAGAGCTATCTTTATTGGGCAGTGTACATATAATGAAATCTAGGTAAAAAATGCAAATTTACATTCACACCTATTTGATGATTTTAAAAGTGTTTTTAACTGATAAAAGAACAGTATATATGCATACTTGAATATATAGTGGTTTGAATATATTTTGAATGTATTGCACAGTCTTGTTTTGAAGGTTTTTTTCAACAATGCATCAGTAAGAGCTACCTTTATTATGCATTGTTCATAGCATGGAATCCAGGTAAAAAATGCACAGAATTACATTCACACCTATTTGATGATTTCAAATGTGTTTCTACCTTATAGAAGAACGGTATATATGCATACCTGAATGTATAGTAGTTCAAATATATTTTGAATGTATTACACAGTCTTGTTTTGGAGGGTTTTTTTCAACAATGCATCTCTGGGAGCTACCTTTATTATGCATTGTTCATAGCATGGAATCCAGGTAAAAAATGCACAGAATTACATTCACACCTATTTGATGATTTCAAATGTGTTTCTACCTTATAGAACAACGGTATATATGCATACCTGAATGTATAGTAGTTCAAATATATTTTGAATGTATTACACAGTCTTGTTTTGAAGGTTTTTTTCAACAATGCATCAGTAAGAGCTACCTTTATTATGCATTGTTCATAGCATGAAATCCAGGGAAAAAATGCACAGAATTACATTCAAACCTATTTGATGATTTCAAATGTGTTTCTACCTTATAGAAGAACGGTATATATGCATACCTGAATGTATTGTAGTTCAAATATATTTCGAATGTATTACACAGTCTTGTTTTGAAGGTTTTTTTCAACAATGCATCAGTAAGAGCAATCTTTATTGGGCAGTGTACATATAATGAAATCGAGGTAAAAAATGCAAATTTACATTCACACCTATTCGATCATTTTAAAAGTGTTTTTAACTGATAAAAGAACAGTATATATGCATACTTGAATATATAGTGGTTTGAATATATTTTGAATGTATTACACAGTCTTGTTTTGAAGGTTTTTTTCAACAATGCATCAGTAAGAGCTACCTTTATTATGCATTGTTCATAGCATGAAATCCAGGGAAAAAATGCACAGAATTACATTCACACCTATTTGATGATTTCAAATGTGTTTCTACCTTATAGAAGAACGGTATATATGCATACCTGAATGTATTGTAGTTCAAATATATTTCGAATGTATTACACAGTCTTGTTTTGAAGGTTTTTTTCAACAATGCATCTCTGAGAGCTACCTTTATTGGGCAGTGTACATAGTATGAAATCCAGGTAAAAAATGAACAGAATTACATTCACACCTATTTGAAGTTTTCAAATTTGTTTTTAACTGATAGAAGAACAGTATATATGCATACTTGAATATATAGTGGTTTGAATATATTTTAAATGCATTACACAGCAGTTTTACTATGAAACCCTGTTTGATTAAGCTATTTTTCAAATAACAATACTATGTGCAATACAGTGCAATATATCAAAAGCAAGGCTAAAATCTTAGAAACTACAGTTTTTGCTATAGGTCTTGTTTTGAAGGTTTTTTTCAACAATGCATCTCTGAGAGCTACCTTTATTGGGCAGTGTACATAGTATGAAATCCAGGTAAAAAATGCACAGAATTACATTCACACCTATTTGATGATTTCAAATGTGTTTCTACCTTATAAAAGAACGGTATATATGCATACCTGAATGTATAGTAGTTCAAATATATTTTGAATGTATTACACAGTCCTGTTTTGAAGGTTTTTTTCAACAATGCATCTCTGAGAGCTACCTTTATTGGGCAGTGTACATATTACGAAATCCAGGTAAAAAATGCAAAATTACATTCACACCTATTTGATGATTTTAAAAGTGTTTTTAACTGATAAAAGAACAGTATATATGCATACTTGAATATATAGTGGTTTAAATATATTTTGAATGTATTACACAGTCTTGTTTTAAAGGTTTTTTTCAACAATGCATCAGTAAGAGCTACCTTTACTATGCATTGTTCATAGCATGAAATCCAGGGAAAAAATGCACAGAATTACATTCACACCTATTTGATGATTTCAAATGTGTTTCTACCTTATAGAAGAACGGTATATATGCATACCTGAATGTATTGTAGTTCAAATATATTTTGAATGTATTACACAGTCTTGTTTTGGGAGGTTTTTTTCAACAATGCATCCCTGAGAGCTACCTTTATTGGGCAGTGTACATAGTATGAAATCCAGGTAAAAAATGCACAGAATTACATTCACACCTATTTGATGATTTCAAATGTGTTTCTACCTTATAGAAGAACGGTATATATGCATACCTGAATGTATAGTAGTTCAAATATATTTTGAATGTATTACACAGTCTTGTTTTGAAGGTTTTTTTCAACAATGCATCAGTAAGAGCTATCTTTATTGGGCAGTGTACATATAATGAAATCCAGGTAAAAAATGCAAATTTACATTCACACCAATTTGATGATTTTAAAAGTGTTTTTAACTGATAAAAGAACAGTATATATGCATACCTGAATGTATAGTAGTTCAAATATATTTTGAATGTATTACACAGTCCTGTTTTGAAGGTTTTTTTCAACAATGCATCTCTGAGAGCTACCTTTATTGGGCAGTGTACATATTACGAAATCCAGGTAAAAAATGCAAAATTACATTCACACCTATTTGATGATTTTAAAAGTGTTTTCAACTGATAAAAGAACAGTATATATGCATACTTGAATATATAGTGGTTTAAATATATTTTGAATGTATTACACAGTCTTGTTTTGAAGGTTTTTTTCAACAATGCATCAGCAAGAGCTACCTTCATTATGCATTGTTCATAGCATGATATCCAGGTAAAAAATGCACAGAATTACATTCACACCTATTTGATGATTTCAAATGTGTTTCTACCTAATAGAAGAACGGTATATATGCATACCTGAATGTATAGTAGTTCAGATATATTTTGAATGTATTACACAGTCTTGTTTTGAAGGTTTTTTTCAACAATGCATCTCTGAGAGCTACCTTTATTGGGCAGTGTACATAGTATGAAATCTAGGTAAAAAATGCACAGAATTACATTCACACCTATTTGATGATTTCAAATGTGTTTCTACCTTATAGAAGAACGGTATATATGCATACCTGAATGTATTGTAGTTCAGATATATTTTGAATGTATTACACAGTCTTGTTTTGAAGGTTTTTTTCAACAATGCATCAGTAAGAGCTATCTTTATTGGGCAGTGTACATATAATGAAATCTAGGTAAAAAATGCAAATTTACATTCACACCTATTTGATGATTTTAAAAGTGTTTTTAACTGATAAAAGAACAGTATATATGCATACTTGAATATATAGTGGTTTGAATATATTTTGAATGTATTGCACAGTCTTGTTTTGAAGGTTTTTTTCAACAATGCATCAGTAAGAGCTACCTTTATTATGCATTGTTCATAGCATGGAATCCAGGTAAAAAATGCACAGAATTACATTCACACCTATTTGATGATTTCAAATGTGTTTCTACCTTATAGAAGAACGGTATATATGCATACCTGAATGTATAGTAGTTCAAATATATTTTGAATGTATTACACAGTCTTGTTTTGGAGGGTTTTTTTCAACAATGCATCTCTGGGAGCTACCTTTATTATGCATTGTTCATAGCATGGAATCCAGGTAAAAAATGCACAGAATTACATTCACACCTATTTGATGATTTCAAATGTGTTTCTACCTTATAGAACAACGGTATATATGCATACCTGAATGTATAGTAGTTCAAATATATTTTGAATGTATTACACAGTCTTGTTTTGAAGGTTTTTTTCAACAATGCATCAGTAAGAGCTACCTTTATTATGCATTGTTCATAGCATGAAATCCAGGGAAAAAATGCACAGAATTACATTCAAACCTATTTGATGATTTCAAATGTGTTTCTACCTTATAGAAGAACGGTATATATGCATACCTGAATGTATTGTAGTTCAAATATATTTCGAATGTATTACACAGTCTTGTTTTGAAGGTTTTTTTCAACAATGCATCAGTAAGAGCAATCTTTATTGGGCAGTGTACATATAATGAAATCCAGGTAAAAAATGCAAATTTACATTCACACCTATTCGATCATTTTAAAAGTGTTTTTAACTGATAAAAGAACAGTATATATGCATACTTGAATATATAGTGGTTTGAATATATTTTGAATGTATTACACAGTCTTGTTTTGAAGGTTTTTTTCAACAATGCATCAGTAAGAGCTACCTTTATTATGCATTGTTCATAGCATGAAATCCAGGGAAAAAATGCACAGAATTACATTCACACCTATTTGATGATTTCAAATGTGTTTCTACCTTATAGAAGAACGGTATATATGCATACCTGAATGTATTGTAGTTCAAATATATTCCGAATGTATTACACAGTCTTGTTTTGAAGGTTTTTTTCAACAATGCATCTCTGAGAGCTACCTTTATTGGGCAGTGTACATAGTATGAAATCCAGGTAAAAAATGAACAGAATTACATTCACACCTATTTGAAGTTTTCAAATTTGTTTTTAACTGATAGAAGAACAGTATATATGCATACTTGAATACATAGTGGTTTGAATATATTTTAAATGCATTACACAGCAGTTTTACTATGAAACCCTGTTTGATTAAGCTATTTTTCAAATAACAATACTATGTGCAATACAGTGCAATATATCAAAAGCAAGGCTAAAATCTTAGAAACTACAGTTTTTGCTATAGGTCTTGTTTTGAAGGTTTTTTTCAACAATGCATCTCTGAGAGCTACCTTTATTGGGCAGTGTACATAGTATGAAATCCAGGTAAAAAATGCACAGAATTACATTCACACCTATTTGATGATTTCAAATGTGTTTCTACCTTATAAAAGAACGGTATATATGCATACCTGAATGTATAGTAGTTCAAATATATTTTGAATGTATTACACAGTCCTGTTTTGAAGGTTTTTTTCAACAATGCATCTCTGAGAGCTACCTTTATTGGGCAGTGTACATATTACGAAATCCAGGTAAAAAATGCAAAATTACATTCACACCTATTTGATGATTTTAAAAGTGTTTTTAACTGATAAAAGAACAGTATATATGCATACTTGAATATATAGTGGTTTAAATATATTTTGAATGTATTACACAGTCTTGTTTTAAAGGTTTTTTTCAACAATGCATCAGTAAGAGCTACCTTTACTATGCATTGTTCATAGCATGAAATCCAGGGAAAAAATGCACAGAATTACATTCACACCTATTTGATGATTTCAAATGTGTTTCTACCTTATAGAAGAACGGTATATATGCATACCTGAATGTATTGTAGTTCAAATATATTTTGAATGTATTACACAGTCTTGTTTTGGGAGGTTTTTTTCAACAATGCATCCCTGAGAGCTACCTTTATTGGGCAGTGTACATAGTATGAAATCCAGGTAAAAAATGCACAGAATTACATTCACACCTATTTGATGATTTCAAATGTGTTTCTACCTTATAGAAGAACGGTATATATGCATACCTGAATGTATAGTAGTTCAAATATATTTTGAATGTATTACACAGTCTTGTTTTGAAGGTTTTTTTCAACAATGCATCAGTAAGAGCTATCTTTATTGGGCAGTGTACATATAATGAAATCCAGGTAAAAAATGCAAATTTACATTCACACCTATTTGATGATTTTAAAAGTGTTTTTAACTGATAAAAGAACAGTATATATGCATACTTGAATATATAGTGGTTTAAATATATTTTGAATGTATTACACAGTCTTGTTTTGAAGGTTTTTTTCAACAATGCATCAGCAAGAGCTACCTTTATTATGCATTGTTCATAGCATGAAATCCAGGTAAAAAATGCACAGAATTACATTCACACCTATTTGATGATTTCAAATGTGTTTCTACCTTATAGAAGAACGGTATATATGCATACCTGAATGTATAGTAGTGCAGATATATTTTGAATGTATTACACAGTCTTGTTTTGAAGGTTTTTTTCAACAATGCATCTCTGAGAGCTACCTTTATTGGGCAGTGTACATAGTATGAAATCTAGGTAAAAAATGCACAGAATTACATTCACACCTATTTGATGATTTCAAATGTGTTTCTACCTTATAGAAGAACGGTATATATGCATACCTGAATGTATAGTAGTTCAAATATATTTTGAATGTATTACACAGTCTTGTTTTGAAGGTTTTTTTCAACAATGCATCAGTAAGAGCTATCTTCATTGAGCAGTGTACATATAATGAAATCCAGGTAAAAAATGCAAATTTACATTCACACCTATTTGATGATTTTAAAAGTGTTTTTAACTGGTAAAAGAACAGTATATATGCATACTTGAATATATAGTGGTTTAAATATATTTTGAATGTATTACACAGTCTTGTTTTGAAGGTTTTTTTCAACAATGCATCAGCAAGAGCTACCTTCATTATGCATTGTTCATAGCATGAAATCCAGGGAAAAAATGCACAGAATTACATTCACACCTATTTGATGATTTCAAATGTGTTTCTACCTTATAGAAGAACGGTATATATGCATACCTGAATGTATAGTAGTTCAGATATATTTTGAATGTATTACACAGTCTTGTTTTGAAGGTTTTTTTCAACAATGCATCTCTGAGAGCTACCTTTATTGGGCAGTGTACATAGTATGAAATCCAGGTAAAAAATGCACAGAATTACATTCACACCTATTTGAAGATTTCAAATTTGTTTTTAACTGATAGAAGAACAGTATATATGCATACTTGAATACATAGTGGTTTGAATATATTTTAAATGTATTACACAGCAGTTTTACTATGAAACCCTGCTTGATTAAGCTATTTTTCAAATAACAATACTATGTGCAATACAGAGCAATATATCAAAAGCAAGGTTAAAATCTTAGAAACTACAGTTTTTGCTATAGGTCTTGTTTTGAAGGTTTTTTTCAACAATGCATCTCTGAGAGCTACCTTTATTGGGCAGTGTACATATAATGAAATCCAGGTAAAAAATGCACAGAATTACATTCACACCTATTTGATGATTTTAAAAGTGTTTTTAACTGATAAAAGAACAGTATATATGCATACTTGAATATATAGTGGTTTAAATATATTTTGAATGTATTACACAGTCTTGTTTTGAAGGTTTTTTTCAACAATGCATCAGTAAGAGCTACCTTTATTATGCATTGTTCATAGCATGAAATCCAGGTAAAAAATGCACAGAATTACATTCACACCTATTTGATGATTTCAAATGTGTTTCTACCTTATAGAAGAACGGTATATATGCATACCTGAATGTATTGTGGTTCAAATATATTTTGAATGTATTACACAGTCTTGTTTTGGAGGGTTTTTTTCAACAATGCATCCCTGAGAGCTACCTTTATTGGGCAGTGTACATAGTATGAAATCCAGGTAAAAAATGCACTGAATTACATTCACACCTATTTGATGATTTCAAATGTGTTTCTACCTTATAGAAGAACGGTATATATGCATACCTGAATGTATAGTAGTTCAAATATATTTTGAATGTATTACACAGTCTTGTTTTGAAGGTTTTTTTCAACAATGCATCTCTGAGAGCTACCTTTATTGGGCAGTGTACATATAATGAAATCCAGGTAAAAAGTGCAAAATTACATTCACACCTATTTGATGATTTTAAAAGTGTTTTTAACTGATAAAAGAACAGTATATATGCATACTTGAATATATAGTGGTTTAAATATATTTTGAATGTATTACACGGTCTTGTTTTGAAGGTTTTTTTCAACAATGCATCAGTAAGCGCTACCTTCATTATGCATTGTTCATAGCATGAAATCCAGAGAAAAAATGCACAAAATTACATTCACACCTATTTGAAGATTTCAAATTTGTTTTTAACTGAAAGAAGAACGGAAATATGCATACCTGAATGTATTGTAGTTCAAATATATTTTGAATGTATTACACAGTCTTGTTTTGAAGGTTTTTTTCAACAATGCATCTCTGAGAGCTACCTTTATTGTGCATTGTACATAGTATGAAATCCAGGTAAAAAATGCACAGAATTACATTCACACCTATTTGAAGATTTCAAATGTGTTTTCAACTGATAAAAGAACAGTATATATGCATACTTGAATATATAGTGGTTTAAATATATTTTTAATGTATTACACAGTCTAGTTTTGAAGGTTTTTTTTCAACAATGCATCAGTAAGAGCTACCTTTATTATGCATTGTTCATAGCATGAAATCCAGGGAAAAAATTCACAGAAATACATTCACACCTATTTGATGATTTCAAATGTGTTTCTACCTTATAGAAGAACGGTATATATGCATACCTGAATGTATTGTGGTTCAAATATATTTTGAATGTATTACACAGTCTTGTTTTGGAGGGTTTTTTTCAACAATGCATCCCTGAGAGCTACCTTTATTGGGCAGTGTACATAGTCTGAAATCCAGGTAAAAAATGCACAGAATTACATTCACACCTATTTGATGATTTCAAATGTGTTTCTATCTTATAGAAGAACGGTATATATGCATACCTGAATGTATAGTAGTTCAAATATATTTTGAATGTATTACACAGTCTTGTTTTGATGGTTTTTTTCAACAATGCATCAGTAAGAGCTACCTTTATTATGCATTGTTCATAGCATGAAATCCAGGGAAAAAATGCAAAATTACATTCACACCTATTTGATGATTTCAAATGTGCTTCTACCTTATAGAAGAACGGTATATATGCATACCTGAATATATTGTGGTTCAAATATATTTTGAATGTATTACACAGTCTTGTTTTGAAAGTTTTTTTCAACAATGCATCTGTGAATGCTACCTGTATTGTGCATTGTACATAGTATGAAATCCAGGTAAAAAATGCACAGAATTACATTCACACCTATTTGATGATTTCAAATGTGTTTCTACCTTATAGAAGAATGGTATATATGCATACCTGAATGTATAGTATTTCAAATATATTTTGAATGTATTACACAGTCTTGTTTTGAAGGTTTTTTTCAACAATGCATCTCTGAGAGCTACCTTTATACGGCAGTGTACATATAATGAAATCCAGGTAAAAAATGCAAAATTACATTCCCACCTATTTGATGATTTTAAAAGTGTTTTTAACTGATAAAAGAACAGTATATACGCATACTTGAATATATAGTGGTTTAAATATATTTTGAATGTATTACACAGTCTTGTTTTGAAGGTTTTTTTCAACAATGCATCAGTAAGAGCTATCTTTATTGGGCAGTGTACATATAATGAAATCCAGGGAAAAAATGCACAGAATTACATTCACACCTATTTGATGATTTCAAATGTGTTTCTACCTTATAGAAAAACAGTATATATGCATACCTGAATGTATTGTAGTTCAAATATATTTTGAATGTATTACACAGTCTTGTTTTAGACGGTTTTTTTAACAATGCATCTCTGAGAGCTACCTTTATTGGGCAGTGTACATAGTATGAAATCCAGGTAAAAAATGCACAGAATTACATTCACACCTATTTGATGATTTCAAATGTGTTTCTACCTTATAGAAGAACGGTATATATGCATACCTGAATGTATAGTAGTTCAAATATATTTTGAATGTATTACACAGTCTTGTTTTGAAGGTTTTTTTCAACAATGCATCTCTGAGAGCTACCTTTATTGGGCAGTGTACATATAATGAAATCCAGGTAATAAGCGCAAAATTACATTCACACCTATTTGATGATTTTAAAAGTGTTTTTAACTGATAAAAGAACAGTATATATGCATACTTGAATATATAGTGGTTTGAATATTTTTTGAATGTATTACACGGTCTTGTTTTGAAGGTTTTTTTCAACAATGCATCAGTAAGCGCTACCTTCATTATGCATTGTTCATAGCATGAAATCCAGAGAAAAAATGCACAAAATTACATTCACACCTATTTGAAGATTTCAAATTTGTTTTTAACTGAAAGAAGAACGGTATATATGCATACCTGAATGTATTGTAGTTCAAATATATTTTGAATGTATTACACAGTCTTGTTTTGAAGGTTTTTTTCAACAATGCATCTCTGAGAGCTACCTTTATTGTGCATTGTACATAGTATGAAATCCAGGTAAAAAATGCACAGAATTACATTCACACCTATTTGAAGATTTCAAATGTGTTTTCAACTGATAAAAGAACAGTATATATGCATACTTGAATATATAGTGGTTTAAATATATTTTTAATGTATTACACAGTCTAGTTTTGAAGGTTTTTTTTCAACAATGCATCAGTAAGAGCTACCTTTATTATGCATTGTTCATAGCATGAAATCCAGGGAAAAAATTCACAGAAATACATTCACACCTATTTGATGATTTCAAATGTGTTTCTACCTTATAGAACAACGGTATATATGCATACCTGAATGTATAGTAGTTCAAATATATTTTGAATGTATTACACAGTCTTGTTTTGAAGGTTTTTTTCAACAATGCATCTCTGAGAGCTACCTTTATTGGGCAGTGTACATATAATGAAATCCAGGTAAAAAATGCAAAATTACATTCACACCTATTTGATGATTTTAAAAGTGTTTTTAACTGATAAAAGAACAGTATATATGCATACTTGAATATATAGTGGTTTAAATATATTTTGAATGTATTACACAGTCTTGTTTTGAACGTTTTTCTCAACAATGCATCAGTAAGAGCTACCTTTATTATGCATTGTTCATAGCATGAAATCCAGGGAAAAAATGCACAGAATTACATTCACACCTATTTGATGATTTCAAATGTGTTTCTACCTTATAGAAGAACGGTATATATGCATACCTGAATGTATTGTAGTTCAAATATATTTCGAATGTATTACACAGTCTTGTTTTGAAGGTTTTTTTCAACAATGCATCAGTAAGAGCAATCTTTATTGGGCAGTGTACATATAATGAAATCGAGGTAAAAAATGCAAATTTACATTCACACCTATTTGATCATTTTAAAAGTGTTTTTAACTGATAAAAGAACAGTATATATGCATACTTGAATATATAGTGGTTTGAATATATTTTAAATGCATTACACTGCAGTTTTACTATGAAACCCTGTTTGATTAAGCTATTTTTCAAATAACAATACTATGTGCAATACAGTTCAATATATCAAAAGCAAGGCTAAAATCTTAGAAACTACAGTTTTTGCTATAGGTCTTGTTTTGAAGGTTTTTTTCAACAATGCATCAGTAAGAGCTACCTTAATTATGCATTGTTCATAGCATGAAATCCAGGTAAAAATTGCACAGAATTACATTCACACCTATTTGATAATTTCAAATGTGTTTCTACCTTATAGAAGAACGGTATATATGCATACCTGAATGTATTGTAGTTCAAATATATTTTGAATGTATTACACAGTCTTGTTTTGAAGGTTTTTTTCAACAATGCATCTCTGAGAGCTACCTTTATTGTGCATTGTACATAGTATGAAATCCAGGTAAAAAATGCACAGAATTACATTCACACCTATTTGATGATTTCAAATGTGTTTCTACCTTATAGAAGAACGGTATATATGCATACCTGAATGTATTGTAGTTCAAATATATTTTGAATGTATCACACAGTCTTGTTTTGGAGGGTTTTTTTCAACAATGCATCTCTGAGAGCTACCTTTATTGTGCATTGTACATAGTATGAAATCCAGGTAAAAAATGCACAGAATTACATTCACACCTATTTGAAGATTTCAAATGTGTTTTCAAATGATAAAAGAACAGTATATATGCATACTTGAATATATAGTGGTTTGAATATATTTTGAATGTATTGGACAGTCTTGTTTTGAATGTTTTTTTCAACGATGCATCAGTAAGAGCTACCTTCATTATGCATTGTTCATAGCATGGAATCCAGGTAAAAAATGCACAGAATTACATTCACACCTATTTGATGATTTCAAATGTGTTTCTACCTTATAGAAGAACGGTATATATGCATACCTGAATGTATAGTAGTTCAAATATATTTTGAATGTATTACACAGTCTTGTTTTGGAGGGTTTTTTTCAACAATGCATCTCTGGGAGCTACCTTTATTGGGCAGTGTACGTAGTATGAAATCCAAGTAAAAAATGCACAAAATTATATTCACACCTCTTAGAAGATTTCAAATGTGTTTCTACCTTATAGAAGAACAGTATATATGCATACCTGAATGTATAGTGGTTTAAATATATTTTGAATGTATTACACAGTCTTGTTTTGAAGGTTTTTTTCAACAATGCATCAGTAAGAGCTACCTTTATTATGCATTGTTCATAGCATGAAATCCAAGGAAAAAATGCACAGAATTACATTCAAACCTATTTGATGATTTCAAATGTGTTTCTACCTTATAGAAGAACGGTATATATGCATACCTGAATGTATTGTAGTTCAAATATATTTCGAATGTATTACACAGTCTTGTTTTGAAGGTTTTTTTCAACAATGCATCAGTAAGAGCAATCTTTATTGGGCAGTGTACATATAATGAAATCGAGGTAAAAAATGCAAATTTACATTCACACCTATTTGATCATTTTAAAAGTGTTTTTAACTGATAAAAGAACAGTATATATGCATACTTGAATATATAGTGGTTTGAATATATTTTAAATGCATTACACAGCAGTTTTACTATGAAACCCTGTTTGATTAAGCTATTTTTCAAATAACAATACTATGTGCAATACAGTGCAATATATCAAAAGCAAGGCTAAAATCTTAGAAACTACAGTTTTTGCTATAGGTCTTGTTTTGAAGGTTTTTTTCAACAATGCATCTCTGAGAGCTACCTTTATTGGGCAGTGTACATAGTATGAAATCCAGGTAAAAAATGCACAGAATTACATTCACACCTATTTGATGATTTCAAATGTGTTTCTACCTTATAAAAGAACGGTATATATGCATACCTGAATGTATAGTAGTTCAAATATATTTTGAATGTATTACACAGTCTTGTTTTGAAGGTTTTTTTCAACAATGCATCTCTGAGAGCTACCTTTATTGGGCAGTGTACATATTACGAAATCCAGGTAAAAAATGCAAAATTACATTCACACCTATTTGATGATTTTAAAAGTGTTTTTAACTGATAAAAGAACAGTATATATGCATACTTGAATATATAGTGGTTTAAATATATTTTGAATGTATTACACAGTCTTGTTTTGAAGGTTTTTTTCAACAATGCATCAGCAAGAGCTACCTTCATTATGCATTGTTCATAGCATGATATCCAGGTAAAAAATGCACAGAATTACATTCACACCTATTTGATGATTTCAAATGTGTTTCTACCTTATAGAAGAACGGTATATATGCATACCTGAATGTATAGTAGTTCAGATATATTTTGAATGTATTACACAGTCTTGTTTTGGGAGGTTTTTTTCAACAATGCATCCCTGAGAGCTACCTTTATTGGGCAGTGTACATAGTATGAAATCCAGGTAAAAAATGCACAGAATTACATTCACACCTATTTGATGATTTTAAAAGTGTTTTTAACTGATAAAAGAACAGTATATACGCATACTTGAATATATAGTGGTTTAAATATATTTTGAATGTATTACACAGTCTTGTTTTGAAGGTTTTTTTCAACAATGCATCAGTAAGAGCTATCTTTATTGGGCAGTGTACATATAATGAAATCCAGGTAAAAAATGCACAGAATTACATTCACACCTATTTGATAATTTCAAATGTGTTTCTACCTTATAGAAGAACGGTATATATGCATACCTGAATGTATAGTAGTTCAAATATATTTTGAATGTATTACACAGTCTTGTTTTGAAGGTTTTTTTCAACAATGCATCAGTAAGAGCTATCTTCATTGAGCAGTGTACATATAATGAAATCCAGGTAAAAAATGCAAATTTACATTCACACCTATTTGATGATTTTAAAAGTGTTTTTAACTGGTAAAAGAACAGTATATATGCATACTTGAATATATAGTGGTTTAAATATATTTTGAATGTATTACACAGTCTTGTTTTGAAGGTTTTTTTCAACAATGCATCAGCAAGAGCTACCTTCATTATGCATTGTTCATAGCATGAAATCCAGGGAAAAAATGCACAGAATTACATTCACACCTATTTGATGATTTCAAATGTGTTTCTACCTTATAGAAGAACGGTATATATGCATACCTGAATGTATAGTAGTTCAGATATATTTTGAATGTATTACACAGTCTTGTTTTGGAGGGTTTTTTTCAACAATGCATCCCTGAGAGCTACCTTTATTGGGCAGTGTACATAGTCTGAAATCCAGGTAAAAAATGCACAGAATTACATTCACACCTATTTGATGATTTCAAATGTGTTTCTACCTTATAGAAGAACGGTATATATGCATACCTGAATGTATAGTAGTTCAAATATATTTTGAATGTATTACACAGTCTTGTTTTGAAAGTTTTTTTCAACAATGCATCAGTAAGAGCTACCTTAATTATGCATTGTTCATAGCATGAAATCCAGGGAAAAAATGCACAGAATTACATTCACACCTATTTGATGATTTCAAATGTGTTTCTACCTCATAGAAAAACAGTATATATGCATACCTGAATGTATTGTAGTTCAAATATTTTTTGAATGTATTACACAGTCTTGTTTTGAAGGTTTTTTTCAACTATGCATCTCTGAGAGCTACCTTTATTGGGCAGTGTACATAGTATGAAATCCAGGTAAAAAATGCACAGAATTACATTCACACCTATTTGAAGATTTCAAATTTGTTTTTAACTGATAGAAGAACAGTATATATGCATACTTGAATATATAGTGGTTTGAATATATTTTAAATGCATTACACAGCAGTTTTACTATGAAACACTGTTTGATTAAGCTATTTTTCAAATAACAATACTATGTGCAATACAGTGCAATATATCAAAAGCAAGGTTAAAATCTTAGAAACTACAGTTTTTGCTATAGGTCTTGTTTTGAAAGTTTTTTTCAACAATGCATCAGTAAGAGCTACCTTAATTATGCATTGTTCATAGCATGAAATCCAGGTAAAAATTTCACAGAATTACATTCACACCTATTTGATGATTTCAAATGTGTTTCTACCTTATAGAAGAACGGTATATATGCATACCTGAATGTATTGTAGTTCAAATATATTTTGAATGTATCACACAGTCTTGTTTTGGAGGGTTTTTTTCAACAATGCATCTCTGAGAGCTACCTTTATTGGGCAGTGTACATAGTATGAAATCCACGTAAAAAATGCACAGGATTACATTCACACCTATTTGATGATCTCAAATGTGTTTCTACCTTATAGAAGAACGGTATAAATGCATACCTGAATGTATAGTATTTCAAATATATTTTGAATGTATTACACAGTCTTGTTTTGAAGGTTTTTTTCAACAATGCATCAGTAAGAGCTACCTTTATTATGCATTGTTCATAGCATGAAATCCAGGGAAAAAATGCAAAATTACATTCACACCTATTTGATGATTTCAAATGTGCTTCTACCTTATAGAAGAACGGTATATATGCATACCTGAATATATTGTGGTTCAAATATATTTTGAATGTATTACACAGTCTTGTTTTGAAAGTTTTTTTCAACAATGCATCTGTGAATGCTACCTTTATTGTGAATTGTACATAGTATGAAATCCAGGTAAAAAATGCACAGAATTACATTCACACCTATTTGATGATTTCAAATGTGTTTCTACCTTATAGAAGAATGGTATATATGCATACCTGAATGTATAGTATTTCAAATATATTTTGAATGTATTACACAGTCTTGTTTTGAAGGTTTTTTTCAACAATGCATCTCTGAGAGCTACCTTTATACGGCAGTGTACATATAATGAAATCCAGGTAAAAAATGCAAAATTACATTCCCACCTATTTGATGATTTTAAAAGTGTTTTTAACTGATAAAAGAAC
Organism: Thysanoteuthis rhombus; assembly: GCA_963457665.1. Classification (NCBI taxonomy): domain Eukaryota; kingdom Metazoa; phylum Mollusca; class Cephalopoda; order Oegopsida; family Thysanoteuthidae; genus Thysanoteuthis; species Thysanoteuthis major. The sequence goes on from CAUOPZ010000374.1 coordinate 133,912, forward strand.
AGTATATACGCATACTTGAATATATAGTGGTTTAAATATATTTTGAATGTATTACACAGTCTTGTTTTGAAGGTTTTTTTCAACAATGCATCAGTAAGAGCTATCTTTATTGGGCAGTGTACATATAATGAAATCCAGGGAAAAAATGCACAGAATTACATTCACACCTATTTGATGATTTCAAATGTGTTTCTACCTTATAGAAGAACGGTATATATGCATACCTGAATGTATAGTAGTTCAAATATATTTTGAATGTATTACACAGTCTTGTTTTGAAGGTTTTTTTCAACAATGCATCAGTAAGAGCTATCTTCATTGAGCAGTGTACATATAATGAAATCCAGGTAAAAAATGCAAATTTACATTCACACCTATTTGATGATTTTAAAAGTGTTTTTAACTGGTAAAAGAACAGTATATATGCATACTTGAATATATAGTGGTTTAAATATATTTTGAATGTATTACACAGTCTTGTTTTGAAGGTTTTTTTCAACAATGCATCAGCAAGAGCTACCTTCATTATGCATTGTTCATAGCATGAAATCCAGGGAAAAAATGCACAGAATTACATTCACACCTATTTGATGATTTCAAATGTGTTTCTACCTTATAGAAGAACGGTATATATGCATACCTGAATGTATAGTAGTTCAGATATATTTTGAATGTATTACACAGTCTTGTTTTGGAGGGTTTTTTTCAACAATGCATCCCTGAGAGCTACCTTTATTGGGCAGTGTACATAGTCTGAAATCCAGGTAAAAAATGCACAGAATTACATTCACACCTATTTGATGATTTCAAATGTGTTTCTACCTTATAGAAGAACGGTATATATGCATACCTGAATGTATAGTAGTTCAAATATATTTTGAATGTATTACACAGTCTTGTTTTGAAAGTTTTTTTCAACAATGCATCAGTAAGAGCTACCTTAATTATGCATTGTTCATAGCATGAAATCCAGGGAAAAAATGCACAGAATTACATTCACACCTATTTGATGATTTCAAATGTGTTTCTACCTCATAGAAAAACAGTATATATGCATACCTGAATGTATTGTAGTTCAAATATTTTTTGAATGTATTACACAGTCTTGTTTTGAAGGTTTTTTTCAACTATGCATCTCTGAGAGCTACCTTTATTGGGCAGTGTACATAGTATGAAATCCAGGTAAAAAATGCACAGAATTACATTCACACCTATTTGAAGATTTCAAATTTGTTTTTAACTGATAGAAGAACAGTATATATGCATACTTGAATATATAGTGGTTTGAATATATTTTAAATGCATTACACAGCAGTTTTACTATGAAACACTGTTTGATTAAGCTATTTTTCAAATAACAATACTATGTGCAATACAGTGCAATATATCAAAAGCAAGGTTAAAATCTTAGAAACTACAGTTTTTGCTATAGGTCTTGTTTTGAAAGTTCTTTTCAACAATGCATCAGTAAGAGCTACCTTAATTATGCATTGTTCATAGCATGAAATCCAGGTAAAAATTTCACAGAATTACATTCACACCTATTTGATGATTTCAAATGTGTTTCTACCTTATAGAAGAACGGTATATATGCATACCTGAATGTATTGTAGTTCAAATATATTTTGAATGTATCACACAGTCTTGTTTTGGAGGGTTTTTTTCAACAATGCATCTCTGAGAGCTACCTTTATTGGGCAGTGTACATAGTATGAAATCCACGTAAAAAATGCACAGAATTACATTCACACCTATTTGATGATCTCAAATGTGTTTCTACCTTATAGAAGAACGGTATAAATGCATACCTGAATGTATAGTATTTCAAATATATTTTGAATGTATTACACAGTCTTGTTTTGAAGGTTTTTTCAACAATGCATCAGTAAGAGCTACCTTTATTATGCATTGTTCATAGCATGAAATCCAGGGAAAAAATGCAAAATTACATTCACACCTATTTGATGATTTCAAATGTGCTTCTACCTTATAGAAGAACGGTATATATGCATACCTGAATATATTGTGGTTCAAATATATTTTGAATGTATTACACAGTCTTGTTTTGAAAGTTTTTTTCAACAATGCATCTGTGAATGCTACCTTTATTGTGCATTGTACATAGTATGAAATCCAGGTAAAAAATGCACAGAATTACATTCACACCTATTTGATGATTTCAAATGTGTTTCTACCTTATAGAAGAATGGTATATATGCATACCTGAATGTATAGTATTTCAAATATATTTTGAATGTATTACACAGTCTTGTTTTGAAGGTTTTTTTCAACAATGCATCTCTGAGAGCTACCTTTATACGGCAGTGTACATATAATGAAATCCAGGTAAAAAATGCAAAATTACATTCCCACCTATTTGATGATTTTAAAAGTGTTTTTAACTGATAAAAGAACAGTATATACGCATACTTGAATATATAGTGGTTTAAATATATTTTGAATGTATTACACAGTCTTGTTTTGAAGGTTTTTTTCAACAATGCATCAGTAAGAGCTATCTTTATTGGGCAGTGTACATATAATGAAATCCAGGGAAAAAATGCACAGAATTACATTCACACCTATTTGATGATTTCAAATGTGTTTCTACCTTATAGAAAAACAGTATATATGCATACCTGAATGTATTGTAGTTCAAATATATTTTGAATGTATTACACAGTCTTGTTTTAGACGGTTTTTTTAACAATGCATCTCTGAGAGCTACCTTTATTGGGCAGTGTACATAGTATGAAATCCAGGTAAAAAATGCACAGAATTACATTCACACCTATTTGATGATTTCAAATGTGTTTCTACCTTATAGAAGAACGGTATATATGCATACCTGAATGTATAGTAGTTCAAATATATTTTGAATGTATTACACAGTCTTGTTTTGAAGGTTTTTTTCAACAATGCATTTCTGAGAGCTACCTTTATTGGGCAGTGTACATATAATGAAATCCAGGTAAAAAGTGCAAAATTACATTCACACCTATTTTATGATTTTAAAAGTGTTTTTAACTGATAAAAGAACAGTATATATGCATACTTGAATATATAGTGGTTTAAATATATTTTGAATGTATTACACGGTCTTGTTTTGAAGGTTTTTTTCAACAATGCATCAGTAAGCGCTACCTTCATTATGCATTGTTCATAGCATGAAATCCAGAGAAAAAATGCACAAAATTACATTCACACCTATTTGAAGATTTCAAATTTGTTTTTAACTGAAAGAAGAACGGTATATATGCATACCTGAATGTATTGTAGTTCAAATATATTTTGAATGTATTACACAGTCTTGTTTTGAAGGTTTTTTTCAACAATGCATCTCTGAGAGCTACCTTTATTGTGCATTGTACATAGTATGAAATCCAGGTAAAAAATGCACAGAATTACATTCACACCTATTTGATGATTTCAAATGTGTTTTCAACTGATAAAAGAACAGTATATATGCATACTTGAATATATAGTGGTTTAAATATATTTTTAATGTATTACACAGTCTAGTTTTGGAGGTTTTTTTCAACAATGCATCTCTGAGAGCTACCTTTTTTGGCCAGTGTACATAGTATGAAATCCAGGTAAAAAATGCACAGAATTACATTGACACCTATTTGATGATTTCAAATGTGTTTTCAACTGATAAAAGAACAGTATATATGCATACTTGAATATATAGTGGTTTAAATATATTTTTAATGTATTACACAGTCTAGTTTTGAAGGTTTTTTTCAACAATGCATCAGTAAGAGCTACCTTTATTATGCATTGTTCATAGCATGAAATCCAGGGAAAAAATTCACAGAAATACATTCACACCTATTTGATGATTTCAAAGGTGTTTCTACCTTATAGAAGAACGGTATATATGCATACCTGAATGTATAGTAGTTCAAATATATTTTGAATGTATTACACAGTCTTGTTTTGAAGGTTTTTTTCAACAATGCATCTCTGAGAGCTACCTTTATTGGGCAGTGTACATATAATGAAATCCAGGTAAAAAATGCAAAATTACATTCACACCTATTTGATGATTTTAAAAGTGTTTTTAACTGATAAAAGAACAGTATATATGCATACTTGAATATATAGTGGTTTAAATATATTTTGAATGTATTACACAGTCTTGTTTTGAACGTTTTTCTCAACAATGCATCAGTAAGAGCTACCTTTATTATGCATTGTTCATAGCATGAAATCCAGGGAAAAAATGCACAGAATTACATTCACACCTATTTGATGATTTCAAATGTGTTTCTACCTTATAGAAGAACGGTATATATGCATACCTGAATGTATTGTAGTTCAAATATATTTCGAATGTATTACACAGTCTTGTTTTGAAGGTTTTTTTCAACAATGCATCAGTAAGAGCTATCTTTATTGGGCAGTGTACATATAATGAAATCCAGGTAAAAAATGCAAATTTACATTCACACCTATTTGATGATTTTAAAAGTGTTTTTAACTGATAAAAGAACAGTATATATGCATACTTGAATATATAGTGGTTTGAATATATTTTAAATGCATTACACTGCAGTTTTACTATGAAACCCTGTTTGATTAAGCTATTTTTCAAATAACAATACTATGTGCAATACAGTTCAATATATCAAAAGCAAGGATAAAATCTTAGAAACTACAGTTTTTGCTATAGGTCTTGTTTTGAAGGTTTTTTTCAACAATGCATCTCTGAGAGCTACCTTTATTGTGCATTGTACATAGTATGGAATCCACGTAAAAAATGCACTGAATTACATTCACACCTATTTGATGATTTCAAATGTGTTTCTACCTTATAGAAGAACGGTATATATGCATACCTGAATGTATTGTAGTTCAAATATATTTTGAATGTATCACACAGTCTTGTTTTGGAGGGTTTTTTTCAACAATGCATCTCTGAGAGCTACCTTTATTGTGCATTGTACATAGTATGAAATCCAGGTAAAAAATGCACAGAATTACATTCACACCTATTTGAAGATTTCAAATGTGTTTCTACCTTATAGAAGAACAGTATATATGCATACTTGAATATATAGTGGTTTAAATATATTTTTAATGTATTACACAGTCTAGTTTTGAAGGTTTTTTTCAACAATGCATCAGTAAGAGCTACCTTTATTATGCATTGTTCATAGCATGAAATCCAGGGAAAAAATTCACAGAAATACATTCACACCTATTTGATGATTTCAAAGGTGTTTCTACCTTATAGAAGAACGGTATATATGCATACCTGAATGTATTGTAGTTCAAATATATTTTGAATGTATTACATAGTCTTGTTTTGGAGTGTTTTTTTCAACAATGCATGTCTGAGAGCTACCTTTATTGGGCAGTGTACATAGTATGAAATCCACGTAAAAAATGCACAGAATTACATTCACACCTATTTGATGATTTCAAATGTGTTTCTACCTTATAGAAGAACAGTATATATGCATACCTGAATGTATAGTAGTTCAAATATATTTTGAATGTATTACACAGTCTTGTTTTGAAGGTTTTTTTCAACAATGCCTCTCTGAGAGCTACCTTTATTTGGCAGTGTACATAGTATGAAATCCAAGTAAAAAATGAACAGAATTACATTCACACCTATTTGAAGATTTCAAATGTGTTTTTACCTGATAGAAGAATAGTATATATGCATACTTGAATATATATTGGTTTGAATATATTTTGAATGTATTGCACAGTCTTGTTTTGAAGGTTTTTTTCAACAATGCATCAGTAAGAGCTACCTTTATTATGCATTGTTCATAGCATGAAATCCAGGGAAAAAATTCACAGAAATACATTCACACCTATTTGATGATTTCAAAGGTGTTTCTACCTTATAGAAGAACGGTATATATGCATACCTGAATGTATAGTAGTTCAAATATATTTTGAATGTATTACACAGTCTTGTTTTGAAGGTTTTTTTCAACAATGCATCTCTGAGAGCTACCTTTATTGGGCAGTGTACATATAATGAAATCCAGGTAAAAAATGCAAAATTACATTCACACCTATTTGATGATTTTAAAAGTGTTTTTAACTGATAAAAGAACAGTATATATGCATACTTGAATATATAGTGGTTTAAATATATTTTGAATGTATTACACAGTCTTGTTTTGAACGTTTTTCTCAACAATGCATCAGTAAGAGCTACCTTTATTATGCATTGTTCATAGCATGAAATCCAGGGAAAAAATGCACAGAATTACATTCACACCTATTTGATGATTTCAAATGTGTTTCTACCTTATAGAAGAACGGTATATATGCATACCTGAATGTATTGTAGTTCAAATATATTTCGAATGTATTACACAGTCTTGTTTTGAAGGTTTTTTTCAACAATGCATCAGTAAGAGCTATCTTTATTGGGCAGTGTACATATAATGAAATCCAGGTAAAAAATGCAAATTTACATTCACACCTATTTGATGATTTTAAAAGTGTTTTTAACTGATAAAAGAACAGTATATATGCATACTTGAATATATAGTGGTTTGAATATATTTTAAATGCATTACACTGCAGTTTTACTATGAAACCCTGTTTGATTAAGCTATTTTTCAAATAACAATACTATGTGCAATACAGTTCAATATATCAAAAGCAAGGATAAAATCTTAGAAACTACAGTTTTTGCTATAGGTCTTGTTTTGAAGGTTTTTTTCAACAATGCATCTCTGAGAGCTACCTTTATTGTGCATTGTACATAGTATGGAATCCACGTAAAAAATGCACTGAATTACATTCACACCTATTTGATGATTTCAAATGTGTTTCTACCTTATAGAAGAACGGTATATATGCATACCTGAATGTATTGTAGTTCAAATATATTTTGAATGTATCACACAGTCTTGTTTTGGAGGGTTTTTTTCAACAATGCATCTCTGAGAGCTACCTTTATTGTGCATTGTACATAGTATGAAATCCAGGTAAAAAATGCACAGAATTACATTCACACCTATTTGAAGATTTCAAATGTGTTTCTACCTTATAGAAGAACAGTATATATGCATACTTGAATATATAGTGGTTTAAATATATTTTTAATGTATTACACAGTCTAGTTTTGAAGGTTTTTTTCAACAATGCATCAGTAAGAGCTACCTTTATTATGCATTGTTCATAGCATGAAATCCAGGGAAAAAATTCACAGAAATACATTCACACCTATTTGATGATTTCAAAGGTGTTTCTACCTTATAGAAGAACGGTATATATGCATACCTGAATGTATTGTAGTTCAAATATATTTTGAATGTATTACATAGTCTTGTTTTGGAGTGTTTTTTTCAACAATGCATGTCTGAGAGCTACCTTTATTGGGCAGTGTACATAGTATGAAATCCACGTAAAAAATGCACAGAATTACATTCACACCTATTTGATGATTTCAAATGTGTTTCTACCTTATAGAAGAACAGTATATATGCATACCTGAATGTATAGTAGTTCAAATATATTTTGAATGTATTACACAGTCTTGTTTTGAAGGTTTTTTTCAACAATGCCTCTCTGAGAGCTACCTTTATTTGGCAGTGTACATAGTATGAAATCCAAGTAAAAAATGAACAGAATTACATTCACACCTATTTGAAGATTTCAAATGTGTTTTTACCTGATAGAAGAATAGTATATACGCATACTTGAATATATATTGGTTTGAATATATTTTGAATGTATTGCACAGTCTTGTTTTGAAGGTTTTTTTCAACAATGCATCAGTAAGAGCTACCTTTATTATGCATTGTTCATAGCATGGAATCCAGGTAAAAAATGCACAGAATTACATTCACACCTATTTGATGATTTCAAATGTGTTTCTACCTTATAGAACAACGGTATATATGCATACCTGAATGTATAGTAGTTCAAATATATTTTGAATGTATTACACAGTCTTGTTTTGGTGGGTTTTTTTTTCAAAAATGCATCTCTGAGAGCTACCTTTATTGTGCATTGTACATAGTATGAAATCCAGGTAAAAAATGCACAGAATTACATTCACACCTATTTGAAGATTTCAAATGTGTTTACAACTGATAAAAGAAAAGTATATATGCATACTTGAATATATAGTGGTTTAAATATATTTTGAATGTATTACACAGTCTTGTTTTGAACGTTTTTCTCAACAATGCATCAGTAAGAGCTACCTTTATTATGCATTGTTCCTAGCATGAAATCCAGGGAAAAAACTCACAGAATTACATTCACACCTATTTGATGATTTCAAATGTGTTTCTACCTTATAGAAGAACGGTATATATGCATACCTGAATTTATTGTAGTTCAAATATATTTTAAATGTATTACACAGTCTTGTTTTGAAGGTTTTTTTCAACAATGCATCTCTGAGAGCTACCTTTATTGTGCATTGTACATAGTATGAAATCCAGGTAAAAAATGCACAGAATTACATTCACACCTATTTGATGATTTCAAATGTGTTTCTACCTTATAGGAGAACGGTATATATAAATACCTGAATGTATAGTAGTTCAAATATATTTTGAATGTATTACACAGTCTTGTTTTGAAGGTTTTTTTCAACAATGCCTCTCTGAGAGCTACCTTTATTTGGCAGTGTACATAGTATGAAATCCAAGTAAAAAATGAACAGAATTACATTCACACCTATTTGAAGATTTCAAATGTGTTTTTACCTGATAGAAGAATAGTATATATGCATACTTGAATATATATTGGTTTGAATATATTTTGAATGTATTGCACAGTCTTGTTTTGAAGGTTTTTTTCAACAATGCATCAGTAAGAGCTACCTTTATTATGCATTGTTCATAGCATGGAATCCAGGTAAAAAATGCACAGAATTACATTCACACCTATTTGATGATTTCAAATGTGTTTCTACCTTATAGAACAACGGTATATATGCATACCTGAATGTATAGTAGTTCAAATATATTTTGAATGTATTACACAGTCTTGTTTTGGTGGGTTTTTTTTTCAAAAATGCATCTCTGAGAGCTACCTTTATTGTGCATTGTACATAGTATGAAATCCAGGTAAAAAATGCACAGAATTACATTCACACCTATTTGAAGATTTCAAATGTGTTTACAACTGATAAAAGAAAAGTATATATGCATACTTGAATATATAGTGGTTTAAATATATTTTGAATGTATTACACAGTCTTGTTTTGAACGTTTTTCTCAACAATGCATCAGTAAGAGCTACCTTTATTATGCATTGTTCCTAGCATGAAATCCAGGGAAAAAACTCACAGAATTACATTCACACCTATTTGATGATTTCAAATGTGTTTCTACCTTATAGAAGAACGGTATATATGCATACCTGAATTTATTGTAGTTCAAATATATTTTAAATGTATTACACAGTCTTGTTTTGAAGGTTTTTTTCAACAATGCATCTCTGAGAGCTACCTTTATTGTGCATTGTACATAGTATGAAATCCAGGTAAAAAATGCACAGAATTACATTCACACCTATTTGATGATTTCAAATGTGTTTCTACCTTATAGGAGAACGGTATATATAAATACCTGAATGTATAGTAGTTCAAATATATTTTGAATGTATTACACAGTCTTGTTTTGAAGGTTTTTTTTCAACAATGCATCAGTAGGAGCTACCTTTATTATGCATTGTACATAGTATGATATCCAGGTAAAAAATGCACAGAATTACATTCACACCTATTTGATGATTTCAAATGTGTTTTTAACTTATAGAAGAACAGTATATATGCATGGTTTGAATATATTTTAAATGCATTACACAGCAGTTTTACCATGAAACCCTGTTTGTTTAAGCTATTTTTCAAATACAATACTATGTGCAATACAGTGCAATATATCAAAAGCAAGACTAAATACGTAGAAACAACAGTTTTTGCTATGTCTTCTTTTGAAGGTTTTTTCAACAATGCATCAGTAAGAGCTACCTTTATTATGCATTTTTCATAGCATGAAATCCAGGTGCAAAATGCACAGAATTACATTCACACCTCTTTGATGATTTCAAATGTGTTACTACCTTATAGGAGAACGGTATATATAAATACCTGAATGTATAGTAGTTCAAATATATTTTGAATGTATTACACAGTCTTGTTTTGAAGGTTTTTTTCAACAATGCATCTCTGAGAGCTACCTTTATTGTGCATTGTACATAGTATGAAATCCAGGTAAAAAATGCACAGAATTACATTCACACCTCTTTGATGATTTCAAATGTGTTTCTAACTTATAGGAGAACGGTATATATGCGTACCTGAATGTATTGTAGTTCAAATATATTTTGAATGTATTTCACAGTCTTAATTTGGAAGTTTTTTTCAACAATGCATCTCTGAGAGCTACTTTTATTGTGCATTGTACATCGTATGAAATCCTGGTAAAAAATGCACAGAATTAAATTCACACCTATTTGATGATTTCAAATGTGTTTTTAACTGATAGAAGAACAGTATATATGCATACTTGAATATATAGTGATTTGAATATATTTTAAATGCATTTCACAGCAGTTTTACTATGAAACCCTGTTTGATTAAGCTATTTTTCAAATAACAATACTATGTGCAATACAGTGCAATATATCAAAAGCAAGGCTAAAATCGTATAAAACTACAGTTTTTGCTATAAGTCTTGTTTTGAAGGTTTTTATTCAACAATGCATCAGTAAGAGCTCCTTTCATCGTTCATTGTTCATAGTATAAAATCCAGGTGCAAAATGCACAGAATTACATTCACACCTATTTGATGATTTCAAATGTGTTTTCAACTGATAAAAGAACAGTATATATGCATACTTGAATATATAGTAGTTCAAATATATTTTGAATGTATTACACAGTCTTGTTTTGAAGGTTTTTTTCAACAATGCATCCGTAAGTGCTACCTTTATTTTGTATTGTTCATAGTATAAAATCCAGGTAAAAAATGCACAGAATTACATTCACACCTATTTGATGATTTCAAATGTGTCTCTACCTGATAAAAGAACAGTATATATGCATAATTGGATATATAATGGTTTGAATATATTTTCAATGCATTACACAGCAGTTTTACTATGAAACTCTGTTTGATCAAGCTATTTTTCAAATAACAATACTATGTGCAATACAGTGCAATATATCAAAAGCAAGGCTAAAATCGTATAAAACTACAGTTTTTGCTATAAGTCTTGTTCTGAAGGTTTTTTTTCAACAATGCATCAGTAAGAGCTCTTTTCATTGTTCATTGTTCATAGTATGAAATACAGGTGAAAAATGCACAGAATTACATTCACACCGATTTGATGATTTCAAATGTGTTTCTACCTTATAGAAGAACGGTATATATGCATACCTGAATGTATAGTAGTTCAAATATATTTTGAATGTATTACACAGTCTAGTTTTGAAGATTTTTTTCAACAATGCATCAGTAAGAGCTCCCTTTATTGTGCATTGTTCATAGTATGAAATCCAGGTGAAAAATGCACAGAATTACATTCACACCTATTTGATGATTTCAAATGTGTTTTTAACTTTTAAAAGAACAGTATATATGCATACTTGAATATATAGTGGTTTAAATATATTTTGAATGTATTACACAGTCTTGTTTTGAAGGTTTTTTTCAACAATGCATCAGTGAGAGCTACCTTTATTATGCATTGTTCATAGCATGAAATCCAGGTGAGAAATGCACGGAATTACATTCACACCTATTTGATGATTCGAAATGTGTTTTTACCTCATAGAAAAACAGTATATATGCATAATTTGATGTGTAGTGGTTAAAATATATATTGAATGCATTATGTAGCTTTTTTCACAATGAAACCCTGTTTGATAAAGCTATTTTCAAATTACAACACTTTGCATATAGTGCAATATATCAAAAGTAATGCTATGACCATTATAAACAACAGTTTTTGCTGTAAAACCCTTGTTTTCAATCTTTTTTTCAACAATACAACTCTAGAAGTTAGCTTTATTGTGGATTGTTAACATTTTAAAATGTGTATGAAAAATGCTCAGAATTATATTGACACCTGAAAATGATGATTTCAAATGTGTTTCTAACTGATAAAAGAACAGCATATATGCATATTTGTGGTTTGAATAAATTTTAAATGCATTACACTGCAGTTTTTACTATGAAACCCTGTTTGATAGAGCTGTTTTAAATTTAAAATACTATGTGAAATACAGTTCATTATATATAAAAAATGCTAAAATCGTAAAAATACTGTTTTTGCTCTGAATCTGGTTTTGGAGGTTTTTTTCAACAATGCATCTATGAGAGCTGCCTCCATTGTGCATTTTTCATAGTATAAAATCCAGGTAAAAAATACACAGAATTACATTCATACCTATTTGATGATTTCAAATGAGTTTTTACCTAATTGAAAAACAGTATATATGCATAATTTAATGTATAGTGGTTCAAATATATATTAAATGCATTATGTAGCATTTTTTACTATGAAACCCCGTTTGATATTGCTATTTTCAAATTACAACACCCTGCCCTCAATGAAATATATCAAAAGTAATGCTATAACAATTACAAACCACAGTTTTTGCTGTAAAACCCTTGTTTTCAAACTTTTTTCCAACAATACAACTCTAAAAGCTAGCTTTATCGTGGATTGTTCATAGTTTAAAATGTATATAAAAAATGCACAGAATCATATTGACACCTGAAATTGATGATTTCAAATGTGTTTCTCCCTGATAGAAGAACAGTATATATGCATGCTTGAATGTATAGTGGATTAAATATATTTTGAATGCATTACACATTCTAGTTTGGAAGGTTATTTTCAACAATGCATCCGTGAGAGCTACCTTTATTGGGCAGTGTACATAGTATGAAATTCAGGTAAAAAATGCACAGAATTACATTCACACCTATTTGAAGATTTCAAATGTGTTTTCAACTGATAAAAGAACAGTATATATTCATACTTGAATATATAGTGGTTTTAATATATTTCGAATGTATTACACAGTCTTGTTTTGAAGGTTTTTTTCAACAATGCATCTCTAAGAACTACCTTTAATTTGCATTGTTCATAGTATTGAATCCAGGTAAAAAATGCACAGAATTAGATTCACACCTATTTGATGATTTCAAATGTGTCTCTACCTGATAGAGGAACAGTATATAAGCATACTTGGATATATAGTTGTTTGAATATATTTTAAATGCATTACACAGCAGTTTTTACTATTAAACCCTGTTTAATAAAGCTATTTTCAAGTTACAATACTATGTGCAATACAGTGAAATATATCAAAAGCAAGGCTAAAATCGTAGAAACTACAGTTTTTGCTGTAAGTTGTTCTGAAGGTTTTTTTCAACAATGAATCAGTAAGAGCTACCTTTATTGTGCATTGTTCATAGTATGAAATCTAGCTAAAAAATGCACAGAATTACATTCACACCAATTTGATGATTCCAAATATGTTTTTACCTCATAGAAAAACAGTATATATGCATAATTTAATGTATAAAGGTTCAAATATATATTAAATGCATTATGCAGCATTTTTTACAATGAAACCCTGTTTGAAAAAGCTATTTTCAAATTACAACTCTATGCCCTCAGTGCAATATATCAAAAGTATTGCAATAACCATCATAAACCGCAGTTCCTGCTGTAAAACCCTTGTTTTCAAACTTTTTTTCAACAATACATCTCCAAAAGCTAGCTTTATTGTGGATTGTTCATATTTTAAAATGTGTATAAAAAATGCACAATATTATATTGACACCTGAAACTGATGATTTCAAATGTGTTTCTACCTGATAGAAGAACAGTATATATGCATGCTTGAATGTATATTGGATTGAATATATTTTGAATGCATTACACTTTCTACTTTTGAAGGTTTTTTCCAACAATGCATCAGTAAGAGCTACCTTCATTGTGCATTGTTCATAGTATAAATTCAAGGTAAACAATGCACAGGATTACATTTACACCAATTTGATGATTTCAAATGTGTTTCTACCTTATAGAAAAACGGTATATACCTGAATGTATAGTAGTTCAAATATATTTTGAATGTATTACACAGTCTTGTTGTGAAGGTTTTTTTCAACAATGTATCTGTAAGAGCTACCTTTATTTTACATTGTTCATAGTATGAAATCCAGGGAAAAAATGCACAGAATCACATTCACACCTATTTGATGATGTCAAATGTGTTTATACCTGATAGAAGAACAGTATATAAGCATACTTTAATATATAGTGGTTTGAATATATTTTAAATGCATTACACAGCAGTTTTTACTATGAAACCCTGTTCGAAAAAGCTATTTTCAAATTACAATACTATGTGCAATACAGTGCAATATATGAAAAGCAAGGCTAAAATCGTATCAAACTACAGTTTTTGCTATAAGTCTCGTTTTGAAGGTTTTTTTCAACAATGCATCAGTAAGAGCTAACTTTATTATGCATTGTTCATAGTATAAAATCAAGGTGCAAAATGCACAGAATTACATTCACACCGATTTGAAGATTTCAAATGTGTTTCTACCTCATAGAAGAACGGTATATATGCATACCTGAATGAATGTTCAAATATATTTTGAATGTATTACACAGTCTTGTTTTGAAGGTTTTTTTCAACAATGCATCAGTAGGAGCTACCTTTATTGTGCATTGTACATAGCATGAAATCCAGGTAAAAAATGCACAGAATTACTTTCACACCTATTTGATGATTTCAAATGTGTTTCTAACTGATAGAAGAACAGTATATATGCATACTTTAATATATTGTGATTTTAATATATTTTAAATGTATTTCACATTCTTGTTTTGAAAGTTTTTTTTCCAACAATGCACAAGTAAGAGCTACCTTTATCATGCATTGTTCATAGCATGAAATCCAGGGAAAAAATGCATAGAATTACATTCACACCGATTTGATGATGTCAAATGTGTTTCTACCTCATAGAAGAACGGTATATATGCATACCTGAATGTATAGTTGTTCAAATATATTTTAAATGTATTACACAGTCTTGTTTTGAAGGTTTTTTTCAACAATGCATCTCTGAGAGCTACCTTTATTGTGCATGAAATCCAGGTAAAAAATGCACAGATTTACTTTCACACCTATTTGATGATTTCAAATGTGTTTCTAACTGATAGGAGAACAGTATATATGCATACTTGAATATATAGTGATTTAAATGTATTATGAATGTATTTCACATTCTTGTTTTTAAGGTTTTTTCCAACAATGCATCAGGAAGAGCTACCTTTATTATGCATTGTTCATAGCATGAAATCCAGGTAAGAAATGCACAGAATTACATTCACACCTATTTGATGATTCAAAATGTGTTTTTACCTAATAGAAAAACAGTATATATATGCATAATTTAATGTATAGTGGTTAAAATATATATTGAATGCATTATGTAGCATTTTTTACAATGAAACTCTGTTTGATAAAGCTATTTTCAAATTACAACACTATGCATTCAGTGCAATATATCAAAAGTAATGCTATAACCATTATAAACCACGGTTTTGGCTAAGAAACCCTTTGTTTTCAAACGTTTTTTCAACAATACAACTCTAGAAGGTAGCTTTATTGTGGATTGTTCATATTTTAAAATGTATATAAAAATGCACAGAATCATATTGACACCTGAAATTGATGATTTGAAATGTGTTTCTCCCTGATAGAAGAACAGTATATATGCATGCTTGAATGTATAGTTGATTGAATATATTTTGAATGCATTACACATTCTAGTTTGGAAGGTTATTTTCAACAATGCATCTGTGAGAGCGACCTTTATTGTGCATTGTTCATAGTATGAAATCCAGGTAAAAAATGCACAGGATTACATTCACACCAATTTGATGATTCCAAATATGTTTTCACCTAATAGAAAAACAGTATATATGCATAATTTAATGTATAAAGTTTCAAATATATATTAAATGCACTGTGCAGCATTTTTCACAATGAAACCCTGTTTGAAAGAGCTATTTTCAAATTACAACGCTATGCCCTCAGTGCAATATATCAAAAGTATTGCTATGACCATCATAAAAACACAGTTTCTGCTGTAAAACCCTTGTTTTCAAACTTTTTTTCAACAATACATCTCTAAAAGCTAGCTTTATCGTGGATTTTTCATAGTTTAAAATGTGTAATACTATGTGAAATACAGTTCAATATTTTTAAAAAAAAGGCTAGAATCGTAGAAAATACTCTTTTTGCTCTAAATCTGGTTTTAGAGGTTTTTTTCAACAATTTATCAGTAAGAGCTACCTTTATTGTGCATTGTTCATAGTATGAAATCCAGGTAAGAAATGCACAAAATTACATTCACACCTATTAGATGATTCCAAATGTGTTTTTACCTAATAAAAAAACAGTATATATGCATAATTTAATGTATAAAAGTCCAAATATATATTAAATGCATTATGCAGCATTTTTTACAATGAAACCCTGTTTGAAAAAGTTATTTTCAAATTACAACGCTATGCCCTCAATGCAATATATCAAAAGTATTGCTATAACCATGATAAACCACAGTTCCTGCTGTGAAACCCTTGTTTTCAAACTTCTTTCCAACAATACATCTCCAAAAGCTAGCTTTATTGTGGATTGTTCATAGTTTATAATGTGTAAAAAAAATGCACAATATTATATTGACACCTGAAACTGATGATTTCAAATGTGTTTCTACTTGATGGAAGAACAGTATATATGCATGCTTGAATGTATAGTGGATTGAATATATTTTGAATGTATTACACATTCTACTTTTGAAGGTTTTTTCCAACAATGCATCAGTAAGAGCTACCTTCATTGTGCATTGTTCATAGTATGAAATCCGGGTGAAAAATGCACAGAATTACATTCACACCTATTTGATGATGTCAAATGTGTTTATACCTGATAAAAGAACAGTATATAAGCATACTTTGATATATAGTGGTTTGAATATATTTTAAATGCATTACACAGCAGTTTCTACTATGAAACCCTGTTTGAAAAAGCTATTTTCAAATTACAATACTATGTGCAATACAGTGCAATATATCAAAAGCAAGGCTAAAATTGTATAAAACTACAGTTTTTGCTATAAGTCTTGTTTTGAAGGTTTTTTTCAACAATGCATCAGTAAGAGCTTCCTTCTTTGTGCATTGTTTATAGTATGAAACATAGGTGAAAAATGCACAGAATTACATTCACACCGATTTGATGATTTCAAATGTGTTTCAATATAGATTACAATGCATCGGTAAGAGCTACCTTTATTTGGCATTGTACATAGTATGAAATCCAGGTAAAAAATGCACAGAATTACATTCACACCTATGATTTCAAATGTGTTTCTAACTGATAGAAGAACAGTATATATGCATACTTGAATATATAGTGGTTTAAATATATTTTGAATGTATTACACATTCTTGTTCTGAAGGTTTTTTCCAACAATGCATCCGTAAGTGCTACCTTTATTTTGCATTGTTCATAGTATGAAATATAAGTAAAAAATGCACAGAATTACATTCACACATATTTGATGATTTCAAATGTTTCTACCTTATAGAAGAACGGTATATATGCATAATTTAATGTATAGTTGTTCAAATATATATTAAATGCATTTTGCAGCATTTTTTACGGAGAAACCCTGTTTGATATAGCTATTTTCAAATTACAAGACTATGCCCACAGTGCAATATATCAAAAGTAATGCTATAACAATTATAAACCACAGATTGGCTGTAAAACCCTTGTTTTCAAACTTTTTTTCAACAATGCATCGCTGAAAGCTAGCTTTATTGTGGATTGTTCATAGTTTGAAATCTGTATAAAGAATGCACAGAATTATATCGACATCTGAAATTGATGATTTCAAATGTGTTTGTACCATATAGAAGAACAGTATATATGCATGCTTGAATGTATAGTGGAAAAATATATTTTAAATGCATTACACAGTCTAGTTCTGGAAGTTTTTCAACAATGCATCAGTAAGAGCTACCTTCATTGTGCATTGTTCATAGCATGAAATCCAGGTAAAAAATGCACAGAATTACATTCACACCTATTTGATGAATTCAAATATGTTTTTACCTTATAGAAAAACAGTATATATGCATAATTCAATGTATAGCGGTTCAAATATATATTAAATGCATTACACAGCATTTTTTACTATGAAACTCTGTTTGATGAAGCTATTTTCAAATTAAATTATCATGCCCTCAGTGCAATATATCAAAAGTAAGGCTATAATCATTATAAACTACGGTTTTTTCTGTAAAACCCTTGGTTCAAACTTTTGTTTTAACAATGCACCTCTAAAAGCTAGCTTTGTTGTGGATTGTTCATAGTTTAAAATCTGTATGAAAAATGCACAGAATTATATTGACACCTGAAATTGATTCAATGTATAGTGGTTCAAATATATATTAAATGCATTATGCAGCATTTTTTACAATGAAACCGTTTGATAAAGCTATTTTCAAATTACAACACTATGCTCTCTGTGCAATAGATCAGAAGTAAGTCTATAATCATTATAAACCACAATTTTTGCTGTAAAACCCTTGTTTCAAACTTTTTTCAACAATGCATCTCTAAAAGCTAGCTTTATTGTGGATTGTTTATAGTATAAAATTGTGTAAAAAAGCACAGAATTACATTTACAACCTAAATTGACGATTCCAAATGTGATTCTACCTGATAGAAGAACAGTATATATGCATGCTTGGATGTATATTGGATTAAATATATTTTTAATTCATTACACAGTCTAATTTTGAAGGTTTTTTTTCAACAATTCATCTGTAAGAGCTACCTTCATTGTGCAATCTTCATAGTATAAAATCCAGGTAAAAAATACACAGAATTACATTCACACCTTTTTGATGATTTCAAATGTGTTTCTACTTTATAGAAGAACGGTATATATGCACACCTGAATGTATAGTAGTTTAAATATATTTAGAATGTATTACACAGTCTTGTTTTGAAGGTTTTTATCAACAATGCATCAGTAAGAGCTACCTTTATAGTGCATTGTTCACAGTATGAAATCCCGGTAAAAAATGCACAGAATTACATTCACACCTATTTGCTGATTTCGAATGTGTTTCTACCTGATAACAGAACAGTATATATGCATGCTTGAATGTATAGTGGATTAAATATATTTTAAATGCATTACACAGCAATTTTTACTATGTAACCATGTTTGATAAAGCTATTTTCGAATTACAATACCATGTGCAATACAGTGCAATATATCAAAAGAAAGGCGAAAATCGTGGAAACTACAGTTTTGCTATAAGTTTTGTTGTGATGGTTTTTTTTAACAATGCATCAGTAAGAGCTACCTTTATTATGCATTGTTCATAGTATTGAATCCGGGTAAAAAATGCACAGAATTACATTCACACCTATGTGATGATTTCAAATGTGTTTCTACGTCATAAAAGAACGGTATATATGCATACCTGAATGTATAGTGGTTTAAATATATTTTTAATGTATTAGAGTCTTGTTTTGAAGATTTTTTCCAACAATACATCAGTAAGAGCTACCTTTATTGTGCATTGTTCATAGTATGAAATCCAGGTAAAATTTGCATAGATTTACATTCACACCGATTTGATAATTTTAAATGTGTTTTTACCTGATAGAAGAACAGTATATATGCACTCTTGAATATATATTGGTTTTGAATATATTTTAAATGCATTACACAGCAGTTTTTACTCTGAAACCCTGTTTGATAAAGCTATTTTTCAAATAACAATACTATGTGCAATACAGTGCAATGTATCAAAAGCAAGGCTAAAATCGTAGAAACTACAGTTTTTGCTATGAATCTTGTTCTGAAGGTTTTTTTCAACAATGCATCAGTAAGAGCTACCTCTATTGTGCATTGTACATAGTATAAATTCCAGGTAAAAATGCACAGGATTACATTCACACCTATTTGATGATTCCAAATGTGTTTCTACCTTATAAAAGAACGGTATATATGCATACCTGAATGTATAGTAGTTCAAATATATTTTGAATGTATTACACAGTCTTGTTTTGAAGGTTTTTTTCAACAATGCATCAGTAAGAGCTACCTTCATTATGCATTGTTCATAGCATGAAATCAAGGTAAAAAATGCACAGAATTACATTCACACCTATTTAATGATTCCAAATGTGTTTTTTACCTTATAGAAAAACGGTATATATGCATAATTTAATGTATATTTGTTCAAATATATAATGAATGCATTATGCAGCATTTTTTACAATGAAACCCTGTTTGATAAAGCTATTTTCAAATTAAAACACTATGCCCTCAGTGCAATATATCAAAAGTAAGGCTATAATCATTATAAACTACGGTTTTTTCTGTAAAACCCTTGTTTCAAACTTTTCTTCAACAATGCACCTCTAAAAGCTAGCTTTATTGTGGATTGTTCATAGTTTAAAATCTGTATAAAAAATGCACAGAATTATATTGACACCTTAAATTAATGATTTCAAATGTGTTTGTACCTCATAAAAGAACAGTATATATACATGGTTGAATGTATATTTGATTAAATATATTTAAAATGCATTACACAGTCTAGTTTTAATAGTTTTTTTCAACAATGCTTTTGTCAGAGCTACCTTCATTGTGCATTGTTCATAGTATAAAATCCAGGTAAAAAATGCACAGAATTACATTCACACCTATTTGCTGATTTCAAATGTGTTTTTACCTTATAGAAAAACAGTATATATGCTTAATTCAATGTATAGTGGTTCAAATATATATTAAATGCATTATGCAGCATTTTTTACAATGAAACCGTTTGATAAAGCTATTTTCAAATTACAACACTATGCTCTCTGTGCAATAGATCAGAAGTAAGTCTATAATCATTATAAACCACGGTTTTTGCTGTAAAACTCTTGTTTCAAACTTTTTTCAACAATGCATCTCTAAAAGCTAGCTTTATTGTGGATTGTTTTTTAGTATAAAATTGTGTAAAAAAGCACAGAATTACATTTACAACCTAATTTGACGATTCCAAATGTGATTCTACCTGCTAGAAGAACAGTATATATGCATGCTTGAATGTATATTGGATTAAATATATTTTAAATGCATTACACAGTCTAGTTTTGAAGGTTTTTTTTCAACAATTCATCTGTAAGAGCTACCTTCATTGTACAATCTTCATAGTATAAAATCCAGGTAAAAAATACACAGAATTACATTCACACCTTTTCGATGATTTCAAATGTGTTTCTACTTTATAGAAGAACGGTATATATGCACACCTGAATGTATAGTAGTTTAAATATATTTAGAATGTATTACACAGTCTTGTTTTGAGGGTTTTTATCAACAATGCATCAGTAAGAGCTACCTTCATTGTGCATTGTTCACAGTATGAAATCCAGGTAAAAAATGCACAGAATTACATTCACACCTATTTGCTGATTTCAAATGTGTTTTTACCTTATAGAAAAACAGTATATATGCTTAATTCAATGTATAGTGGTTCAAATATATATTAAATGCATTATGCAGCATTTTTTACAATGAAACCGTTTGATAAAGCTATTTTCAAATTACAACACTATGCTCTCTGTGCAATAGATCAGAAGTAAGTCTATAATCATTATAAACCACGGTTTTTGCTGTAAAACTCTTGTTTCAAACTTTTTTCAACAATGCATCTCTAAAAGCTAGCTTTATTGTGGATTGTTTTTTAGTATAAAATTGTGTAAAAAAGCACAGAATTACATTTACAACCTAAATTGACGATTCCAAATGTGATTCTACCTGCTAGAAGAACAGTATATATGCATGCTTGAATGTATATTGGATTAAATATATTTTAAATGCATTACACAGTCTAGTTTTGAAGGTTTTTTTTCAACAATTCATCTGTAAGAGCTACCTTCATTGTGCAATCTTCATAGTATAAAATCCAGGTAAAAAATACACAGAAATACATTCACACCTTTTCGATGATTTCAAATGTGTTTCTACTTTATAGAAGAACGGTATATATGCACACCTGAATGTATAGTAGTTTAAATATATTTAGAATGTATTACACAGTCTTGTTTTGAGGGTTTTTATCAACAATGCATCAGTAAGAGCTACCTTCATTGTGCATTGTTCACAGTATGAAATCCAGGTAAAAAATGCACAGAATTACATTCACACCTATTTGCTGATTTCAAATGTGTTTTTACCTTATAGAAAAACAGTATATATGCTTAATTCAATGTATAGTGGTTCAAATATATATTAAATGCATTATGCAGCATTTTTTACAATGAAACCGTTTGATAAAGCTATTTTCAAATTACAACACTATGCTCTCTGTGCAATAGATCAGAAGTAAGTCTATAATCATTATAAACCACGGTTTTTGCTGTAAAACTCTTGTTTCAAACTTTTTTCAACAATGCATCTCTAAAAGCTAGCTTTATTGTGGATTGTTTTTTAGTATAAAATTGTGTAAAAAAGCACAGAATTACATTTACAACCTAAATTGACGATTCCAAATGTGATTCTACCTGCTAGAAGAACAGTATATATGCATGCTTGAATGTATATTGGATTAAATATATTTTAAATGCATTACACAGTCTAGTTTTGAAGGTTTTTTTTCAACAATTCATCTGTAAGAGCTACCTTCATTGTGCAATCTTCATAGTATAAAATCCAGGTAAAAAATACACAGAAATACATTCACACCTTTTCGATGATTTCAAATGTGTTTCTACTTTATAGAAGAACGGTATATATGCACACCTGAATGTATAGTAGTTTAAATATATTTAGAATGTATTACACAGTCTTGTTTTGAAGGTTTTTATCAACAATGCATCAGTAAGAGCTACCTTCATTGTGCATTGTTCACAGTATGAAATCCAGGTAAAAAATGCACAGAATTACATTCACACCTATTTGCTGATTTCCAATGTGTTTCTACCTGATAACTGAACAGTATATATGCATGCTTGAATGTATAGTGGATTAAATATATTTTAAATGTATTACATAGCAGTTTTTACTATGTAACCATGTTTGATAAAGCTATTTTCAAATTACAATACCATGTGCAATACAGTGCAATATATCAAAAGAAAGGCTCAAATCGTAGAAACTACAGTTTTTGCTATAAGTCTTGTTTTGGTGGTTTTTTTCAACAATGCATCAGTAAGAGCTACCTTTATTGTGCATTGTCCATAGTATGGAATCCGGGTAAAAAATGCACAGAATTACATTCACACCTATGTGATGATCTCAAATGTGTTTCTACGTCAGAGAAGAACGGTATATATGCATACCTGAATGTATAGTGGTTTAAATATATTTTTAATGTATTACAGTCTTGTTTTGAAGATTTTTTTCCAACAATGCATCAGTAAGAGCTACCTCTATTGTGCATTGTTCATCGTATGAAATCCAGGTAAAATTTGCATAGATTTACACTCATACCTCTTTGATGATTTTAAATGTGGTTCTACCTGAGAGAAGAACAGTATATATGCATACTTGAATATATAGTGGTTTAAATATATTTTGAATGCATTACACAGCATTTTTTACAATGAAATCCTGTTTGATAAAGTTTTCCCAAATTACAATACTATGACCTCTGTGCAATATATCAAAAGTAAGGCCATAATCATTATAAATCACAGTTTTTGCTGTAAAACCCATGTTTTCAAGCTTGTTTCCAACAATGCATTTCATAAAGCTAGGTTTACTGTGGATTGTTCATAGTTAAAGATCCGTATAAAAAATGCAGAGAATTATATCGACACCTGAAATTGATGATTTCAAATGTGTTTTTACCTGATAGAAGAACAATATATATATGCAGGCTTGAATGTATAGTGGATTAAATATATATTAAATGCATTACACATCATTTTTTACAATGAAACCCAGTTTGATAATGTTATTTTCAAATTACAATACTAAATGCAATACAGTGCAATATATCAAAAACAAGGCTAGAATCCTCAGAAACTACAGTTTCTGCTATAAAACCCTTGTTTTCAAACTTTTTTCAACAATGCATCTCTAACAGCTAGCTTTATTGTGGATTGTTCATAGTATAAAATTGTGTGAAAAATGCACAGAATTACACATCAAACTTAAATTGATGATTTCAAATGTGTTTTTACCTGATAGATGAATAGTATATATCTATACTTGAATGTATAAATACATTTTAAATGCATTACACAGCATTTTTTTCTATGAAACCCTGTTTGATAAAGCCATTTTCAAATTACAATACTATGCCCCCAGTGCAATATATCAAAACAATGCTAAAATATCTGAAAACTAGAGTTTTTGCTATAAAACCCTGGTTTTCAAATTTTTTTTCAACAATGCATCTCTAAAAGTTAGCTTTATTGCGGACTGTTCATAGTATAAAATCCGTATAAAAAATACATAGAATTACACTGACACCTGAAATTGATGATTTCAAATGTGTTTCGACCTGATAGCAGAACAGTATTGCACACTTGAATGTATGGTGGTTCAAATATATATTAAATGCATTACACAATAGTTTTTCTCTGAATCCCTGTTTGATGAAGTTATTTTCAAATTACAATAATATGGGTAATATCAAAAGCGAGGTTAAAATCATTAGAAACTACATTTTCTGCCATATGCCTTCTGTTTCCAAGCTTTTTCAACGATGCAACTGTTATAAAAATGCACAGAATTACATTTACAACCTAAATTGTTAATTTCAAATGTGTTTCCAACTCATAGAAGAAGAGTATATATGCATACTTGAATGTATAGTAGTTCAAATATATATTAAATGCATTACACAGCAGTTTTTACAATGAAACTCTGTTTGATAAAGCTATTTTCAAATTACAATACTATGCCCTCAGTGCTATGTCAAAAGAATGACTAAAATCTTTAGAAACTACAGTTTTTGCTATAAGACTTTTGTTTTCAAGCTTTTTTTTTTATAGCAATGCATCTCTAAAAGCTTGCTTTTTTGTGGATAGTTAATAGTATGAAATCTGTATAAAAAATGCACAGAATTACATTGACACCTGAAATTGATGATTTCAAATGTGTTTCTACCTGATAGAAGAACTGTATAAAATTATAGTTGAGTGTATAGTGGTTCAAATATATATTAAATGCATTACACAGCATTTTTTTCTATGAAACCCGGTTTGATAAAGCTATTTTTAATTTTACAATACTAAGCACCAAGTGCTATATATCAAAAGCAAGGATAAAATCATCTAAAACTACAGTTTTTGCTATAAAACCCCTTTTTTTGAACCCTTTTTCAACAATTAATCTTTAAAAGCTAGTTTCATTCTGGATTGTTCATAGTATGAAATTTGAGTAATAAATGCACAGAATTACATTGGGAACTGGAATTGATGATTTCAAATGTGTTTCTACCTGATAGAAGAACAGTATATATGCATACTTGAAAATATAGTGGTTCAAGTATATGTTAAATGCATTAGACAGCATTTTTCACTATGAAACATAGTTTGATAAAGGAATTTTCAAATTTAAATACTATATGCAATAAATAAAAAGCAAGGCTATAATCATTAAAAACTATAGTTTTTGCTATAAGACCCTTGTTTTCAAACTTTTTTCAACAATGCATCTCGGAAAGCTAGCTTTATCGTTGATTGTTCATAGTATGGAACCCGGATGCAAAATGCACAGAATTACATTGACACCTGAAATTGATGATTTCCAATGTGTTTCTACCTGATAGAAGATCGGTATATATATATACTTGAATGTAAAATGGTTCAATTATATATCAAATGTATTACACATCAATTTTTACTATGAAACCCTTTTTGATAAAGCTATTTTCAAATTATAATACTATGCCCTCAGTGCTATATATCAAAAGCAAGGCTAAAATCATTAGAAACTACAGTTTTTGCTGTGAGATCTTTGTTTTCAAGCTTTTTTAACAATGCATCTCTAAAATCTAACTTTATTGTGGATTGTTAATAGTTTAAAATCTCTATAAAAAATGCACAGAATTACATTTACAACTTGAATTGATGATTTCAAGTGGAAACACTTCCACCTCATAGAAGAACAGTGTATATGCATACTTAAATGTATAGTGGTTCAAATATATATTAAATGCATTACACAAATTTTCAAATTATAATACTATGCCCTCAGTGCTATATATCAAAAGCAAGGCTAAAATAATTAGAAACCACAGTTTTTTCTATAAAACTCCTGTTTTCAAGCTTTTTTCAACAATGCATCTCTGAAAGCTAGCTTTATTGTGGATTCTTTATAGTATAAAATTGTGTAAAAAATGCACAGGATTACATTCACAACTCAAATTGATTTATTCAAATGTGTTTCTACCTCATAAAAGAACAGTATATATGCATAGTTGAATGTATAGTGGTTTAAATATATGTTAAATGCATTACATTATTTTTTACTATGAAACCCTGTTTGATGAAGCTATTTCAAATTACAATAGCATGGGAAATATCAAAAGCGAGGTTAAAATAATTAGAAACTACATTTTCTGCCATATGACTTCTGTTTCCAAGCTTTTTCAACGATGCAACTGTTAAAGCTAGCTTTATTGTGGATTGTTCATAGTTTAAAATCCGTATAAAAATGCACAGAATTACATTTACAACTTAAATTGATGATTTCAAATGTGTTTCCAACTCATAGAAGAAGAGTATATATGCATACTTGAATGTATAGTAGTTCAAATATATATTAAATGCATTACACATCATTTTTTACTATGAAACCCTGTTTGATAAAGCTATTTCCAAATTACAATACTATGCCCTCAGTGCTCTATATTAAAAGCAAGGCTAAAAACTTTAGAAACTACAGTTTTTGCTATAAGACTTCTGTTTTCAAGCTCTTTCTCAACAATGCATCTCTAAAAGCCAGCTTTATTGTGGATTGGTCATAGTTGAAAATCTGGATAAAAAATGCATTGAATTACTTTGACACCATAAATTGATGATTTCAAATGTGTTTCTACCGCATAGAAGAACAGTGAATAGAAATACTTGAATTTATAGTGGTTCAAATATATATTATATGCATTAAACATTTTTTACTATGAAACCCAGTTTGATAATACGATTTTTAAATTACAATACTATGCCCTCAGTGCAATATATGAAAAAGAAGGCCAAAATTATTAGAAACTACTTAAGAGTTTGAAATCCGTATAAAAAATGCACAGAATTACATTTACAAATTTAATTGATGATTTCAAATGTGTTTCCTACTCATAGAAGAATAGTATATATGCATACTTGAATGTATAGTGGTTTAAATATATGTTAAATGCATTACACATTATTTTTACTATGAAACCCTGTTTGATAAAGCTATTTACAAATTACAATACTATGGGAAATATCAAAAGCGAGGTTAAAATCATTAGAAACTACATTTTCTGCCATATGACTTCTGTTTTCAAGCTTTTTCTCAACAATGCATCTCTTCAAGCTAGCTTTATTGTGGATTGTTAATAGTATGAAATCTGTGTAAAAAATGCACAGAATTACAATTACACCTTAAATTGATGATTTCAAATGTGTTTTTACCTGATAGAAAAACATTATATATGCTATATAAGCTATTTTCATATTACTATACTTTGCCGATATATCAAAAGCGAGGCTAAAATCATAGAAACTACAGTTTTTTCTATAAAACTCCTGTTTTCAAGCTTTTTTTCAACAATGCATCTCTGAAAGCTAGCTTTATTGTGGATTATTTATAGTATAAAATTGTGTAAAAAAATGCAACAATTACATTTACAACTTAAATTGATGATTTCAAATGTATTTCTACCTCATACAAGAACAGTATGTATTCATACATGAATGTATAGTTGTTCAAATATATATTTAATGCATTACACATTTTTTTACTATGAAACCCAGTTTGATAGAGCTATTTTCAAATTACAATACTATGCCCTCAGTGCAATATATCAAAAGCAAGGCTAAAATAATTAGAAACCACAGTTTTTTCTATAAAACTCCTGTTTTCAAGCTTTTTTCAACAATGCATCCCTGAAAGCTAGCTTTATTGTGGATTCTTTATAGTATAAAATTGTGTAAAAAATGCACAGGATTACATTCACAACTCAAATTGATTTATTCAAATGTGTTTCTACCTCATAAAAGAACAGTATATATGCATAGTTGAATGTATAGTGGTTCAAATATATGTTAAATGCATTACATTATTTTTTACTATGAAACCCCGTTTGATAAAGCTATTTTCGAAATTACAATACTATGGGAAATATCGAAAGCGAAGCTAAAATCATTAAAAACTACATTTTCTGCCATATGACTTCTGTTTCCAAGCTTTTTCAATGATGCATCTCTAAAAGCTAGCTTAATTGTGGATTGTTCATAGTTTAAAGTCCGTATAAAAATGCACAGAATTACATTTACAACTTAAATTGATGATTTCAAATGTGTTTCCAACTCATAGAAGAAGAGTATATATGCATACTTGAATGTATAGTAGTTCAAATATATATTAAATGCATTACACATCATTTTTTACTATGAAACCCTGTTTGATAAAGCTATTTTCAAATTACAATACTATGCTATATGTCAAAAGCATGACTAAAATCTTTATAAATTACAGTTTTTGCTATAAGACTTCTGTTTTCAAGCTTTTTGCATTTTGCATCTCTAAAAGCTAGCTTTATTGTGGATTGTTAATAGTATGAAATCAGTGTAAAAAATTCACTTAATTACAATAAGACCTTAAATTGATGATTTCAAATGTGTTTCTACCTGATAGAAGAACAGTATATATGCATACTTGAATGTATAGTGGTTCAAATATATATTAAATGCATTAAACAGCATTTTTCACTATGAAACATAGTTTGATAAAGCAATTTTCAAATTAAAATACTATACCCTCAATGCAATAAATACAAAGCAAGGCTATAATCATTAGGAACTACAGTTTTTGCTATTAAACTCCGTTTTTCATGCTTTTTTTAAACAATGCATCTGTAAAAGCTAGCTTTATTGTGGATTGTTCATAGTTGAAAATCTGTATAAAAAATGCACAGAATCACATTTACAACTTAAATTGATGATTTCAAATGTGTTTCCAACTCATAAAAGAAGAGTATATATGCACACTTGAATGTAAAGTGGTTCAAATATATATTAAATGCATTACATAGCAGTTTTTACTATGAAACCCTGTGATAAAGCTATTTCCAAATTACAATACTATGCTCTCTGTGCAATATATCAAAAGCAAGGCTAAAATCATAGAAACTACAGTTTGTTGCTGAAAAAATCCTTGTTTGCAAGCTTTTTTCCAACAATACATCACTAAAAACTAGCTTTATTGTTGATCGTTCATAGTGTAAAATCTGTGTAAAAAATGCACTGAATTACATTTACACCTGAAATTTATGATTTCAAATGTGTTTCTTTGAATGTGTAGTGGTTCAAATATATATTAAATGCATTACACAGCACTTTTTCACTATGAAAACCAGTTTGATAAAGCTATTTTCAAATTACAATGCTATGCAATGTATCAAAAGCAAGGTTAAAATCATTAGAAACTGCAGTTTTTGCTAAAGGACACTTGTTTTCAAGCTTTTTTTCAACAATGCATCTCTAAAAGCTAGCTTTATTGTGGATTGTTCATAGGATAAAATCCGTGTAAAAAATGCACAGAATTACATTTACACCTGAAATTGGATATCAAATGTGTTTCCAATTCATCGAAGAACAGTATATTTGCATAATTGAATGTATAGTGGTTCAAATATATATTAAATGCATTACACAGCATTTTTCACTATGAAACCTAATTTGATAAAGCTATTTCCAACTGGGTTTCAAGTATATATACTGTTCTTCTATGAATTGGAAACACATTTGAAATCATCAATTTCGGGTGTAAATGTAATTCTGTTAATTTTTTTCACATGGATTTCATACTATGAACAATCAACAATAAAGATAGCTTTTAGAGATGCATTGTTGAAAAAATGCTTGAAAACAGTGCATATCTAAAAAGCTAGGCGAAAATCATTTTTTCCTAGGATTTTCTAATTTTTATATATTCAACTAAGGCTATAATCTTTTCCTCTTAAAACAGCTTTCTTAAACTGGTTTTCAAGGTAAAAAATGCTGTGTATTCAAAACACTCTAAATTCAATTATACATATATACTATTGTAGTCTAAGGAGGAAACACACTTGAAAACATCAGTTCCCTATGTGTAAATGTAATTCTATTCATTTTTTACAAGGATTTTATACTGTGAACAATCTACTATAAAGGTAACTTACAGTGTTGTAGTGTTGAAAAAAACCTTGAAAACGAGGGTTTTATAGCAAAAAGTGTGGTGTGCACTGATTTTAGCTTTGCTATAGATATATTGCATTTATTCTTTTGTGTTGTTATTTACAAAATTGGTTTCTAAAACTGGTTTTCAAGGAAAAAATGCTGTGTGATGCATTTTACTATATATTATACATATATGCAATAGTAGTATAAGGTGGAGACACACTTGAAATCACTTTTTCTATCGGTGTAAATGCAATTTAATGCTATTTAAAAGGATTTCATACCATGGATTTTCCACTATAGTGGTAGCTTATAGTGTTGTAGTGTTATGTGTACTTATTTTAGCTTCGCTTCCGATATATTGCACCAAGCCTGTAGTATTGTGTTTTAAAAAAAGCTCTCTAAAATTGGTTTTCAAGGTAAAACATACAGTGTAATGTATTTTACCATATAAATAAAACACTAAAAATTCAATCATACATATATTTTAGTAATATAACTTGGAAATACGTTTGAAATCATCAGTTTCATAAGTGTAAATTGAATGCTATGCATTTTTCACAAGGATTTTATAATATGAATAACCCATTATAAAGCCAGCTTATAGTGTTGTTGTGTCGGAAAAATTCTTGAAAACAAGGGTTTCATAGCAAAAAGTGTTATGTGTACTGATTTTAGCTTTTCTTTTGATATATTGCACTCATGCTATGGTATTGTTACTTGAAAACAGATTTTCAAATACTAGTTTTTAAGGAAAAAAATGCAGTGTAGTGCATTTTTCTATATATTTGAAACACTATAAATTATATTATGCATATATACTATCGTAGTATAAGTTTGAAACTTTGAAATCATCAGTTTCATTGGTATAAATGAAATTCTATGCATTTTTTACAAGGATTTTATACTATGAATAATTCACTATAAAGATAGCTTATAGTTCTGTAAAATCGAGAAAAAGTTTGGAAACAAGGGTTTTATAGCAAAAAGCGTTATGTACTGATTTTAGCTTTGCTTTTGATATAATGCTTTAAGGCTATAGAATTGTAATTCAAAAAAGCTTTTTAGAACTAGTTTTCGATTAAACATGTCTACCTTAGAAGTATAAAGTGGAAACACACTTTGAATCATCAGTTTCATGGGTGCAATTTTATGCATTTTTCAAAAGGATTTCATACTATGAATAATCCACTATAAACCTAGCTAATAGTCTTTGAAAAAAAGCTTGAAAACAAGGGTTTCATCGCAAAAAGTGTAGTGTGTACTGATTTTAGCTTTTCTTTTGATATATTGCAGTAAGGCTTTAGTATTGTTCATTCGAAACAACTCTTTGAAACTGTTTTTTAAGGTAAAAAAATGCTGTGTAGTTCATTTCACTATATATTTGAAACATTATAAACTCAATCATACACATATCTTATCGTAGTATAAGTTGGAAACCCACTTGAAATCTTCATTTTAATAGGTTCAAATGCAATTCTATTTATTTTTCAAAATGATTTTATACAATGAAATAGCACATTGTTCTATATAGTTAGAAAAAAAAAGCATTAAATCAGAGGTTTTATAGCAAAAAGTGGAGCATTTAATGATTTGGGCTTTGTTTTTGATATATTGCATTGTTATTTAAAAACAGATAAAAACAAATAAAAACAGGTGAAAAATGCTGTGTAATATCAGGTTGAAACTCCTTTTAAATCATCAGTTTCATAGGTGTAAATGCAATTTTATGCATTTTTCACAAGGATCTTATACTATGAACAATCCACTATGAAGATAGCTTTTAGTTTTGTAGAATTGAAAAAAAGCTTGAAAACAAGGATTTTATAGCAAAAAGTGTTATGTGTACTGAGTTTAGCTTTGCTTTTGGTATAAGGATTTATTGTTATTCAAAAAAGCTTTTTAAAACTGGTTTTAAATTATAAATGTCTACCATAGTAGTATAAGGTGATATATTGCACTACGGCTATAGTATTGTTTTCCAAAAATAGCTTTTTGAAACCAGTTTTCAAGGTTAAAAATGTTGTATAATGCATTTTACCATATATTTCCAACCTTATAAATTCAATTATACATATATCCTATGTAGTATAAGTTGGAAACACACTCGAAATCATCAGTTTCATGGGTGTAAATGCAATTCTTTGCATTTTTTAAAAGGATTTTATACTATAAACAATCCACTATAAAGCTAGCTTATAGTGTTGTCAATTCGAAAAAAAGCTTGAAAACAAGGGTCTTATAGCAAAAAGTTTAGAATGTAATGATTTTAGCTTTGCTTTTGATATATTGCACTGAAGCTATAGTATTGTTATTGAAGAACAGATGTCTGAAACTGGTTTTCAAAGTAAAAAATGCTGTTAAATGCATTTAACTATATACTTAAAACATTATAAATTATGATATATACTATAGTAGTATAAGGTGGAAAATCGCTTGAAATCATCAGTTTCATGAGTGTAAATGCAATTTTATGCATATTTTACAAGGATTTTATACTATGAACAATCCACTATAAAGCTAGCTTATAGTGTTGTACATTCGAAAAAAAGCTTTGTTTTAGAGCAAAAAGTGTAGCATGTAATAATTTTAGCTTTGCTTTTGATAAATTGCACTAAGGCAGTATTGTTATTGAAAAACAGATTTCTAAATGATTTCAAGGTGAAAAATGTTGTGTAATGCATTTTACTATATATTTCAAACACTATAAATCAATTACACATGTATATCATAGTACTTTAAGCTTCCAGCTTAACTCACTTGAAATCACCTCTTTGGTTGGTGTAAATGGAATTCCATGCATTTTTCAAAAGGATTTTATACGATGAACAATCCACTATAAAGATAGCTTATAGTTTTCTAGAGTTGAAAAAAAGCTTGAAAACAAGGTTTTTATTGCAAAAAGTGCTATGTGTGCTGATTTTAGCTTTACTTTTGATATAATGCACTATTTGTTATCGAAAAAAGCTTTCTAAAACTGGTTTTCAATTATACATGTATACTATTGTAGTATAAGGTGGAAACTCACTTGAAATCATCACATTCATAGGTGTAAATGCAATTCTATGCATTTTTTACAAGGATTTTATACCATGAACAATCCACTATGAAGCTAGCTTATTGTGTTGTAGAGTTGAAAAAAGCTTGAAAACAAGGGTTTTATAGTAAAAAGTGTATTGTGGATCATTTTAGCTTTGGTTTTGATATATTGCAATAAGGCTATAGTATTGTTATTTAAAAACAGCTTTCTGAAACTGGTTTTCAAGGTAAAAAATGCTGTGTAGTACATTTTACTACATATTTAAAACACTATGAATTCAAATATATATATATATATATATATATATATATATATATATATATATATATATATATATACTATAGAAGTTGGAAACAACAGTTTCATAGGTGCAAATGCAATTCTATGCATTTTTTACAAGGATTTTATTGCAAAAAGTGTAATGTTTAAAGAATTTAGCATTGCTTTTGATATATTGCACTAAGTCTATAGTATTGAAATTCAAAAACAGCTTTCTCTATCTAGTTTTCAAGGTAAAAAATGCTGTGTATGCATTTTACTACATTTTTGAAACACTGCACATTTCATTATACATATATGCCATAATAAAAGGTGGGAGCACACTTGAAATCATCAGTTTCATAGGTGTATAGTGAATTCTATGCATTTTTTTCACGGATTTTATATTATGAATAAACCACTATAAAGCTAGATTATAGTAATGTACAGTTGAAAAAAAGCTTGAAAACAAGGGCTTTATTGCAAAAAGTGTAGTGTATAAAGTTTATAGCTCTGCTTTTGATATACAGCACTTGTGATCTGAAAACTGCTTTCTCAAATTGTTTTTTGAGCTAAAAAATGCTGTGTGATGCACTTCAACATATACTCAAAACACTGCACATTTCTTTATAAATATATACTATAGTAGTATAAGGTTGAAACACATTTGAAAAAATAAGTTTTATAGGTGTAAATGCAATTCTATGCATTTTTTACACAGATCTTATACCATGAAAAATCCACTATATAACTAGCTTATAGTGTTGTAGAGTTGGAAAAAAGCTTGAAAACAAGGATTTTATAGCAAAAAGTGTAGTGTCTGAAGATTTAATTTTGCTTTTGATATATTGCACTATAAAAACATTCTTCTAAAACTGGTTTTCAAGGTAAAAAATGCTGCGTAATGCATTTTACCATATATTCAAAACATATTTAAAACGGATTATATACTATGAACTATCCA
The DNA here is from genome assembly GCA_963457665.1 of Thysanoteuthis rhombus. Taxonomy (NCBI): domain Eukaryota; kingdom Metazoa; phylum Mollusca; class Cephalopoda; order Oegopsida; family Thysanoteuthidae; genus Thysanoteuthis; species Thysanoteuthis major. The sequence goes on from CAUOPZ010000374.1 coordinate 168,607, forward strand.
CTATAAAGCTAGGTTATAGTGTTTTAGAGTTCAAAAAACACTTAAAAACATGGGTTTTATAGCAAAAATGTAGTGTGTAAAAATTTTAGCTTTGCTTTCGATATATTGCGCTAAGGCTATAATTTAAGACCATCTGTTTAGAAATATCATTTACTATTTATCTAAAAAAAACTGTAAATTCAATGTAAACATATATGTTGTAGAAGTAGAAGGTGGAAACACATTTGAAAACATTTGTTTTATAAGTATGTATGTAATTCTATCCAATTTTCGATTGGTTTCAATACATTGCAAAATCAAGTATACTGCCAGCTCATACCTTTGTAAATTATAAACACCCTTGAAAATATTGTTTCTCATGTTGCAGATCTCAATTTATACAATTTAGTTCTTTCATTGAGTTTTTGTAAATTCCTTTTACTATGTATTATTCAGATCTGAAGTCTAAAAAGACGCTATAAATCATAAATTTCAGATGCGAAAATGCTATTTCATTTATTTTAGCCTTGGTTCTGATACTTTACCAAGTATTTTATGTAGCAATATCTAAAAAATTCTTGGAAACTTTTATTTTATAACTGGAAGTGCACTATGTATCAATTCCAAGATTGGTTTTGATATTTTGCAAAATCTATCTCGCACCAAGGCTGTATTTTAGTAATCTAAAAACAGCATTTAAAAAAAATTGTTTGCCTATAAAATTTACTTTTATGCATTGTAGGCTCTCTATTGAGTCTTTGTGAATTCAATTTTAATTTTATTCTACAGACCGTTGATCTATTGACACTCTTCAAAACACATTTTGATTGTGCGGCAACTATGTTGCTTTGGAAACCTGAAAAATTGAAAACATTGGTGTTATAGCTGTCAATGCATATATGTACACATTTTTGGAATATAAATCTCAAAATACTTTTCAAAATATTGTTTTCGAGGTAAAAAAGACTAATTGAAATCCTTTTTAGCCTTCAAAATCGAAAATACTTTTGAAAACATAGAATATACTCTGTTCATGAATTATAGAATTGATATTGGTCCAATATCCAACAATTCTATAGCCTTGAAATTTAAAATAACCCTGTCAGAAATATTTTTTTTTCTTCTTTTATGCATTTCATACTTTTTTAAGACTTTGACAAATACATTATACATTACTGAAAACTAAGAACACTATTGAAAACATAAGTTTCAGAGGAAAAAATGCCATTTTATGAATGGTTTTTATACTTAGGTAAATTCATTATACAGCAATACTTTAATCTTCAAAATCAACACCACTCTTTGAAACATCTTGGAAATTACAAAACACTTTGAAAACATTAGTTTCAAAGCTTGAAATGCACTTTTTACTTAGTGGGTTTCATTTAATTACTTTGCAAAATCCATTGTAATGCAAATCCACAACTATGAAAATCACTTAAATCTATGAAAACCATGTCTTTCAAAGCTATTAAGCCCTCTTGGGCTTGTTTTTGGCACTTTCCAAACCTAACATACAGCAAAATGTTCTGAAACTCACAAACAGCTTTGAGAAACATCAGTTTCAGAGCTAAAAATTTCTATTTAATTTACTTTCAAGACTGTGCTGAATCCATCACCAAGAAATGCTTAACCCATTGTTTTTTCAAATTGTTTTTATTTGCTTTCAAAACCTTGTAAAATTGTCTCCCAAAGACATGTCAAAAACCTCATTATAATGTTGTATTCAGGGTTAAAATTGCTTATTCCATAGTCCTGCAATTTTACAGCCATGAAACTAAAATTTCTCTGTCTAGATGCATATTGTTTGTTAATCCCACCATATAGCCATAGTATTGACCTGAAAGTAACCAAATTCTTGAAAAATTTGCTTCCAATCCTAGAATTGCTCTCTTCAGTCCTATTTGTTTTGGTTTTGATACTTTGCAAAAAATGCTTTTACACAAATCAAAAGCTTTTGTACAGCTATGCTATGCTGAAAAAGTTCTGTTTAGGCCTATTCAGTTTGGTCTTGACACTGTAAAATCCAATATATAGCTCTTGGAACATACAAAAACAATTTAAAACATTTCTTTCAAAGCTAAATTAATCTGGCTTGGTTTGAAACTTTGCAGAATCTATCATATATTAATGATGTCACCCTGAAACTTACCAAAAGCTTCGAAAAACATTGCTTTAGGCTTGGTTTTGATACTTTGCAAAATCCATTATTTAGCAATGCTATAGTCCTAAAATTTATCAAAATCTTGTGGAAACACTGCTTTCAAAGCTAAAATTGCTCTGTTTAGGCTTGTTTTTAACACTTTTCAATACTATGTACAGCAATATCTATAGCTATGAAATATATATGTTTTGATTTGGCTATAAAATAAAATTAAATCAGTTAATTATATGGTTTATGTATAGCAGTACTAAAGCTGTTGAACTTATTAAAACCCCTTGAAAACATAACTTTCAAAGGTTGACATGCTCTGTTCAGGTATTCTTGCTTATTTTTTTACACTTTGCAAGTTTTTGAAACTTTGAGTTTTGTTCAGGGCATATATGCTTTTACGTGTCAAAACTAGAGAATTTTCAACAGCGAAAGCAGCTCTGAAAACTGAGTTGTACATGGTTTTTTGCAAAAAAGGCTGAAAAACAGTTAAAACAGGCAATTCTTGTCTTCAAAACCATGTTTTCAAATTCAATCCAAATTTGATTTTTTTTTGGTTGAAACTGCTTCAAAAAATGGCTAAAAGTGGCCAAATCTCTTCCACTTTTAGCCAATTTTGAAGTAAGATAACTATATACTAAACTCAAGAAAAATCTTTTAGAACAAACTGTACACTTACTTATTTCAAACTAATCAGATTCACGCATTTGCTATAACAGATTTAAGATATTCTTGAAACAAAAGTTTTGTTAAAAATTCAATTCATCAATTCCAAGTACAAAAAATTTTGAAAAATGTAGTGTTCTATGTAGTTTGATTTGGTTTCACTGGTTCTTCTTGAAACTTGCCTTTTTTTTAGAAAAACGTAAAGCGAATGAATAAGCTCTAAATTGGTGATCATTTACAATGTATATATAACGTAAAATTGCACCTCTACTTTGTGTCTGTGTTTGTGACACCTGTTGTTCAATTTACAATGTAATATCTCCTAAATTTGACTCTTACTTTGATTTTTTGGGCTGACTTCAAGTATTTTTCTACACCAAAAATCTAATTTAGTTGGCAAAAATATCTGAGTTCAGTGGAGCCAAATTAACGTACATTCTAGGACTAAAGTAATCTCCACATCTGCCAACTGGTAACAGTAACAGTTCCCAGCAAAATTCTTACCAGTCTGGGGAACAGCAGCTGGCTTACCAAAAAATTTCACTTTTTACTAACTAGCAAGTCATGGCTCCTTGTTCTCGAAAGCACAGATGCAAATATTTTTTTTTTCTGATTCACGTTGTTTGAGAAAATAATCAGTTCGCTTAAGTTCGATAAAACAATGAAAGGTCTATGCTTAAGAAGTCTATACTTCGGAAAAAAAATGAATAGGTGTGGTTAGACATTCAGTAGAAACTGTCATATTGCAAGTGTCTTTTTGTAGCATGCTATGTTTGGGGTGATCAATAAAAAATTGGAATAAGCGGTTACCAATGAATAAGTTACTTCTCTCGGCTTTTTCTAATCACTTAAACATTTGAATTGTCAAAAAACAAGCAGCCACAAACAGGTGATCAATTTAGGATTAACTCTCATTGTAAATTGGTTAGCCCAGTGAAAACCTATTTAGGAGGAGTTATGTATGAACAAAAAACGTTTTTTCCAGACATAATAAGCATTGAATGTTTAGAATTTTCACCTATCTAGCACCATGTATGTGCATAGCCAACCATTTAGACCAGCTTAAAAAATTGAAGAAAGCTATTTTGACAGTTTTGTTAGCTAAAAGTGGCTAGATTTATCAATGATTTATACGGTGGAAATAGGGTAGATTTTATTTCTAGATACCTGTAAATGCCCCCAGGACGTTGTTGTGACTTTATTTTATTTCCAAGTAAATTAAATATGAAAATAATTAAGTATTAGCTTCAAGTAAGAAACTGTTAGTCTAGCCAATACGTCAGTTCCTTTAGCTCATATCTATAAAAGCCCTGAACTTCCCTTTGCCATCGCTCTTGTGCCCAGGCTCTCCGTCGGTTACCTTCTTTCATCTTTTATGCCGCAATTCTCCTTATTTGGGAAGCACACCTATGTGTTAAAACCTCCATGTAGTTTCTGTGATTTTAATTGTCTTTCTGCTGTGCGTTTTTCAGCATCGAGACCAAGTTTGCTTTTAGCGATCATCAATCGTCATATCAGCAATCATATTGTGCGACATTATCACTTCATAACTTGGCTGCTGGCATAACACTGACAACCCTGTTTCATCAATACTCTTTGGTCTGCAAAATAACCAACACTTATGAATTCAATCTGTTTCGCATCGTAGTCACAACAGCGACTAGATAAAGCACAGTTCTCCCCTCGTCTGATCCTTCCATCTTCTCTTCTATCTCTGACAAAAAGAATTCTCTCTCGTGCATCAGATGAATAACTATTCTCCTCCCTTGAAGTAGCTACGTAGTTATCTAAGCTAAATAGACCTGGCCTAATGCAATCGTAATAATGTTTGCGTATCTTTCCTTTCCAGCGTTGATTGTATTATTTATAAATGTCTTATCGCCGAAGCATTAAATGTACTTCTTAATTGTTTGTCTACACATTTGAATTTGTTTTCATTTCAATTATGGACTATCTTCTTAATCTCTGTGTCCATATTCAAACTTCTCTCATGACGTCACACATGTGGCTAGCAACTCATCCACTTGTAGGAATCCTCTGTAGCAACTACTATACTCGTTTTTACTCGGGACTATAATCATTATTATTACTACTACTCTCCTTCACTTGTTGGACTTCAACACACACACATACTCAATTTAAAAAAAAATATACAACGTATTATTCAGATTAACTTTCAAACATTATTCTGGATCTAAAAGTACCGTTTATATTTATGTAGAAATATTTATTCTTTATGTTCATCTATACTACTGATCTACCATATTTTAGCCATTTAAAAAAATTGAATCAAAAATGAATGTTCTCGCCGGCGCGTCATTGTTAAGATTGACAAGATGAGTTCAGTTAATCAACAATTTTATACAGATATTTCTTCTACCTAAATGTCTGATGTCATCAGGTGATTTTTCTTCACGTTGAAAACACTACGAATTATATATAGCATCCCCTTAGTTGAAATCAATATGCGAGCCCTTAAATATTCTCTATTTCCTATGAACCCGGAAAGTTGTTATGTGCAAACATAGGCATTGGAAGAAGTCTCCCCATCTCTCTCTCAAACCAAGATTACAAGTGTCTTTATTGTAATTTGCCATCAACTCAATATATGTTGAATACAGAATGAACAAAAAGTAACTTGGAAAATTAATCAGGATTGCCGTAGTATTCCTATTTCTGCCTCTCTTTTCTGCTATTCGACTTCCCCTCTTTTCATAACCCTAGGCCTTGCTAAAGTTTATGTCTAACTCACCTAAACAACTTTAAAACATAAGAAGCATTTTTAACAGAATATGTATTTTTCCACTTTGATTGACTAAATCCATCTGGATTTGTACCGCACAAAAGGTGAAATGAAGTTCGTTATTCGGACAATTTCGTTCCTCTTCATTTGTGCACACTGGACTTATAAATTTGTTTTTTTAAGCAGCAATAACGGAAATGGTTTATTGCAACCTACTGAGTACATCTGAATTGAGACGTGAGAACAGAATTCACGTATATTTTTCATTATTAAACTAGTCAAATGAAGGTAATTAATTGGCTCATAGTTGTTTTTAGTTTTAAAATGTCATTATTGGAGAGACTATTGTTTCAGTCTTAATTTGTTACCATGCAGATTCTTGTGTACATGTTAAAATCGCCTAGATTATGTCTGTCTGTCTCTCTCATTATTTGTTCAGTTTCTTCAGAAACCACCCTGTGAAGTTCCCTGCTTCTGTCTGCACTTTTCTTTTTGTTAATGCAAAAAATAACTAATGGCGAACACGAATAGACGCTTGAATGTAAAGGAAATCGTATTAAGGTCCGAGAAAATCAACCGATGTCCATTTTAAGCAAATCCATTTTTTAATCTCTCAACAGCTTTACATTTTATGAAGCCGTCAACCAAAACTATCAAAATTAGGTTTCTTCAGTTTTACAGCTGGGCTGGCTTGGTTTTAAAACCTTTCAAACGCCTAAGTAGAGCAAAACTATTGCCACGAAACTCATTGAACGCCTGTTTTTAATCCTGTTTTGACTTGTTTTTGACACTGCAAAAGCCTATGTACACCAATGCTATAACATTGAAACCCTTTGCAGAAACTGTTTTTAAAGTTGAAAATGTTGTTAGTCCTGTTTTGGTCTTTTTTTACGCTTTGCATAAGAACAACCCTAAAAAACAAAAAAAACAAAAAAAAAAAAAACAAGCTTGGCTACGCTAGGGTCAAACTCCATCGCTTCATTAAAATCTAAAAGGAGTCATTCGAATCACCAGTTGTCCAATCAAATTCTGCTGAAAAAGTCACAGATGCTCCTATATCAAACTTATGGAGATATCCAAATTATTAGGTATGTATTTCGAAAAGTTTTGAAGTTAAAAATCTTTGAAATTTTACTCAATTTTATGGATTTTGCCGAACGAACTTTTCCGTCCAACCTGTATTGCTTTGGATATTCGTGATTAAAGATAACTTTTTCTATGAAATTGAAAGAGTGTAAGCAGATCAAATGTATCTTCTGTTCTTTGCCTCCTACAATTCGAATTTTTATTGAAAATATGTGTATTGGAATATATATTGAAATGTATAATCTTGGATTTGAATTTGGAGAAAAAAGGTGTATTTTGGAAGTGATTATTTACGTTTTGCTTCTTTTTTTTTTTAAAGTAACATGATTTTAAACAAATTAAGACGATGCTTAGATAATTGCTTTCACAAGGAAAAAATTTGTAACGTTTTTTCAATGTCAAAATCAGTTATATAGATAGAAGTTGTTATGCCACAAAGGGAAATCAGTGCCTGTGTGTAAGCAAACTTCACGGGGTTTAAAAAATCCACTTGAATAAAAAACTCGTTTTATCCCAAGTATCAATTTTTACTAGATCACCATTACTCAAAAGTGACAGATATTTTTCAAAAGTACCACATCTAATCAAAAATAATAATTTGTTGTATATTCGGCTAATAAATTCACATACGCTTTGTAAGCGAGAAAAGTTCCAATTATCTAAGCCCACGTATGTGGCATCTAATTAAACGATTGCATTCATAAACGTGAAAGGAAAATATGATTTTATTTTCATTCAATTTTTTACCTTTTCCGAGGTAAGGATATTTTTAGTATTTTGATAGATTTTTTTCAAGACGCGAAAGATCCATGTTGGAGTAATTAAAATTATTGGAGTCTTTATTTCCCGCGCTTAAATAGTTAAGCATCGGAAATAAAGACTAATTCTAAGTTTTTAAACTTGTTGAATAACTCCTTTTTATTTATTCATTCATATCATTTTTGTTTGTATTCGTAAAGTAATATCATTCTATGGAAAAAGATGCACTTGAATCGTGATGAACGTCAAAAGATAATATTTTCGTTTAGGGAAGACGATAGGAAATTAATTATCAATTGTTTCGTCCGACACGTCAGAAATATTTATGTTGTCCTGTAAATTAGTAATTACACGGAATTGTTGAAAGTAACTAGGATTTATAACAGAGAGTCTGAAACCATTCTCGGATTAAATGCGAATATCTGATCACCGATGGAAACTTGTTGTTTTAGAGATTCAGGACATCCTTGGGAAAGTCGAGTATTCACAATGGATTGCACCGATAGCGCCAGAACCAAAGGACAATCATACTGGAATTATTCGGATCTGTGGGGACTACAGACTGACCATAAATGTATCTGCACCTTGTGACACATATCCAATTCAACAGATTTAAGATCAATTTTTCACCTTGAAGGGTGATGAGATGTCTGATAAACCTGACTTGGATTGGATAATGGAATACGAAATTTGCTCACAATTAATACCCATCGTGGTTCTATCAGCCCAGTTTGCAGTTTGGGGTGCAGAGTTCTACTGGAATCTTTCAATGGGAGATGGATGGTTTCGTGAAGTGGTGATACTAGTCATCTTATAAAACTGCGGAATGTATTGTCTGCGTTGGACAAGATAGGACTGAAACTAAAGAGGACTAAACGTCAATTTCATCTTCCAGAGGTGACATATCTCGATTTTAAAATTTTAAAAGAAAGCATTGACCCTCTCTGGAGAAGGTGGTGGCTGTGCTAAGGTCCCCAACCACCAAAATGTGACGGAACTGAAGGCGTATCTTGAAGCCTTGAACTATCATTTGTCATAATTGCCCAACATACTTTAGCCGCTCCATCGTTTGATGAAGAAGGAGAAAGCTTGGGTGTGGGGAGGCGAAAAGATGAAAGCAATGTTGAGTTCTGCGCCTCTGCACTTTCTAGTCCGTCTGGACTCTTCTCTCAATGGAATATGGGCTGATGGAAGAGAGAAACAGGTATACTGACAAATATTGTCTGCTGACGAAGGGTATTATGCATATATTGAAAAAGAGGCCAGCACAGCCTTTGTGTTCGCAATTATAAAAAACACCACCATGGGCACTGTTCTTAGCGGCTTACAAATACCAGTTGGAGTATTATGCTAGGTCGTCTAATGGTATTACAGACATCAATCACCCGGTAAGCGCTTAGGAGATAATTCTACTTCCAGGAAAAATGTATACATGATGGATTTGGCTAATTCCCATGACTGTGACTGTGGTGCAATCGGAGACTAGGAAGGAACCGCTTTTGAGCAACATATAAGTAAAAAATGAATGGCTGGAGAAATTACACTTCGACTTCGGATGGTGCAATCCTTTTGGGAGGACGGATTGTAATCACTCCCAGATTGAGTATATTGAGGAACTTGATCAGATTCTCATTGTAATTGTGTGTATGAATTCCCTTGCTCGAAACTATATAAGAACCAAACTTGGATGCAGATATCGAGATGACTTTTCAGGCTTGTGGAGCATGCGTGCAAGGTCAGAGCAGTCCAAACAAAGCCCCCATTAATTGCTGGGAATATTCAGATAGTCAGATCTGGGAAAGGGTTCATGATGTGTTCATTAGCCTATTCCTGGGACATATGTTCTCAATTATTCGAAACAGATGGATGCATTCATCAGAATAAGTCTGCTGCCCCAGCTACGATTGAAAATCAGAGAGGGATATTCGCCACGCGTGGGCTGCCTGTGTTATAGCTGAGTGATAATGGCCCTTGTTTATTCATGAAATCCAACAGAATCTGACAAATGTCCAGAGCTCCTTATCAACCGTCATCAAACGTACTGTTCAAGGATGCACTAAAGAAGATGAGAATAGAGGGAAAGGTAACTTCGAAACCAAAGTTGATAGATTCCTATTTTTTTTAGAATCATTCCGCATACAACTGTATAAATGTCAGTTGAAAACTGCCTTTCACTTACTGAAACCTGACACTCTATGTCAAATTCAGGGGTATAAGTGTAATATGGAACAGGGGATGATAGTTATAACTTCCCTGCACAAATTCATAGTGAACGACATCATAACAAGACAACTGGGGGTTGTGAATTTTGAAGCAGGTTTGGTTGGAGGTTTGGCGAGGCGATATGTGAATCAACTTCTGAGACTTCCACCCAGGATTGCTGAGGCAGTGGAGTCCAATGTTTCAGTTGTCGCGCCGCCGGAAGTTCCTCAAGTTCCAAAAGTGTCAGCTGATTCTCCTGTAAATTTTGCAATTGTTTATCCAGTTGTTCATTGCTCCCGAAGTTCGTATGTCAGGTCGTAGATGTCAGTCACCTCCCAGTTTGGTAACTGTGTGGTAGTTAAGTAAGGTTAGGGCGTTGTAGAGACATAATTGGATTCAGAACTCAGTTGTCTACCCTTGTTTGAGTGACCTGTCCTTAAACTGCACGTTTTTACAACACACATATACCAAGTATTCAGGTTGAAAAATAGACATCATCTTGCTTCATTGTCGGACAAGCGGTCTGAAACCAAAAGTACGGAATCAGTGTTGCTTATTACTACACACACACACACACACACACACACACACATATAAAACGTGTAGAAGTTAAACGATTCTGATTATTTTAATTTGTTTCAAAACAATGTAATGGAACGATATAATTTGATACGAAAAAAGAATAAATCAATTTAAATTACTCTATTTTTTATAATAATTTTTTTTGAAATTTATCATTATATACTCTCCTATTTCAGTAACTTTACATAAGCTTTTGTAGATGTAATTTCGTTGGTAACTTTTCGGTGGGTGTTATCTTTCTGGTCCCAGACATATTGGCGACGTCATAGAATGAAGAAGAAAGGGTCATAGCCATTTTGATTTTTAAAAGTAAACAACCTCTGACGGTAGTCATCTTGGATTGAATAGGAACACATGCGTTGACGTACTAGCATGTGGGATCAGATACAAGATGGACATACAATCAAAGAAAGTCCAAATGGATATAAGTATGACGAAGAAAGGGTCATAGCCATTTTTATTTTTAGAAGTGAACAACCTCTACGGGTCCAGATACAAGATGGAGATACAATCAAAGAAAGTCCAATTTAGAATAAAGACAGTTCACGAATATCAAATGGAGAAATAAAGATGAATGCGGGTATTTTTTTAAACATACAATGAAAGAAACACTTGAGAAAATATTTAGGACGGACGTAGGCGTCAATAAAATTATGTCTTTGAAAGGGTAACCACAAAATAATAGTTCACAGCTTGCATTTAATAGAGATAACGATGATAAAGAACGAATCATGTGCATTTAACCAGACGACAGAGGCGGAAGGAGCTCGTTTTAATACTGTTTATTGTGATTTATGACTCATGATGCTGGTATTAAGACGTGAGAATCATGGCAAAATACCAGGGGCACACGAATTTGTTTCCTCTTGGTTTGAAGTTGGCAGCGGCGTCACTGGAGACGTAGAAGGAGAAAAGGTGATGTACGAAGAGAATGCACACCAAGTATGAACTTGGACGCGGAGTTGAAACAAAGTAAGAGGAACACATACAAAAATTTGGATTGACGAATAAGACGTACATTTGATACAAGGACATAAGTGACGAATGAAGATGGAATTACATGTAAGAATAACATAGATCTGATCGATCGCGTGAAGAGATGTCTCTTCGACAGTAAAAGGTGGGAGCTTTCTTGTCCTTGATAGTACTGGCGTCGGAATCGGAGCGGAGTTGTCTGAACTGCTTAGATATCCATATGGCTTGGATAGTACAAAGGGATACGTGGAAACCGGGTTCAGTGTGCAGACTAAACTGCCAAGTTGTGTGCGTTAACTTGGGGGCTATTCTCTGACGCTGACAGACTCTCGACCGACTGATCATGAAAGACAGAACATGGAGTTTTATCCATGAGTGTTTCCCGAAGTTAAGAAAATTAGGAAAGATTATCGTGATTATCGGATAGTAAAAAGCATTGGCATTTCATTCACGAGAGTGAGAGGTGTATATGCGTTTGGAACACGTGGTGAAGACGCAGTGGCCTAGCTGCGTAACTATGCATATATGCAATGCTTCGACATCGGTGAAGTGAAAGGGGCTAAGTTAGTTACAGAGATGAATCATGGTGGAAAGATGGCTAGGATCGGATCGGCCGGGTGGTCGGCGAAATGATAAGGATTTTAGGGGGGAAAGAAAGAGAGAGAAAGAATAGCCAGCAACAAGTGCTGGGACCACAAGAATAACTAGCAAGGAGTGTTGGCGCCAATGAACATTGGACCATGTGCGTCCTGGGCTTTTATAGGGGTCGTCGTCGGGAGTGACGTTTTCGATAAAAAGAAAGGTTTCGTATTTAATTCGTAACTAAAAGTATTGGGGGCGCTACAAAGGTATTACCCTACCGGACAGTTATAGCTTCGAGACTAGCAGAGAGACAGAAGTGATCCTTTTTATCGTTAGTGGGTAAAAGGAAGTGACATAAGTAGACGTGAATTAGCTTTAGTATTTCCGTATTTTGATCTATGTATTTAGTCAGTTTCATATTTAATTTAGTAGTTTCGTTTAGCTAGATAAAAATGGATTGCAACAGTTGTTTCTCTATGTGCATTTAGTAATAATTTTCCCCATAAAATTACTTTAAAAAATAAAGTGTAAATTAATATAAATTGATTTGTTTCTTTTTTTATTAAATTGTATTGCTCTTTTACATTGTTTAAAAATAAATCAAAATAATCGGAATCAGTAAACTCTAACTATCGTTAAATGTAAGTGATTTGTTATTTTTTAATGGTTTTGTTTTTAAATTGGTATTAAATTAAATTAATTTGAAAAGAAACTTTTTTAAACCGTATATACTTATTTAAAACAAAATCCATAAAAAAGAAATTTATATTGTTACATAGTAAAAAATGACGGGATTATTGATGCTAAGTGTATTAGTCTTTGGTCAAGGTTACCAGATATAAATGAGTATTTAGGTATTAGAGTCCATTATTGTGGGGATTGATAATAGTAGTAGTGACCATAGTTGTTGTCTATGTGCCATTGCCACATTGTGAGGTTGCCGCCAAATGTATGACACCATGAAGAGCAGTTTGAGGAAATCTATAGTCAGCCATATTTGATCCAGATGTAAACATCCGGTAGCCATATTACAAGAGTTCTACGCATCATTTTTTAATAAATGAATGCAGAAAATTAAAAGAGTTCATAAACAAGGAATGAAAACAGATGCAGATGTTTTTGACCAACAAATGGAGCGTATATTTAATAGACAATAAATATAACATTTATAAACAGTACAATCTAGCTGAAAAGGAAAACGTATGGGGTCGATCATTTTTATAGCTAGACCTGATTAGATATGGAGATATGAAGGAGAGATAGTCTCAGAATGAAGCTAGTGGCCAAGTAGAATAGAAAGATAGATTCAAGTTGATTAAAGGCTCGGTCGAATAGAATTTATTCGTAACTGTTATTTAAAAATGTAAACAAGCAACCCTTGCCGATTTCTGCCGACCTCACCGGTCGGTGAACTGCAACGTTGGTCAGGCCGCAGTTGACTGGTCACTGTATCTCTGCCTCAAGTCTCCCCTATCTCGCCCACGTTGTGTCCAGATCTGAGGGGCTGCAGCTGTCGACTAAAAGAATCTGCAGTACTGGATCAAAGATCCCCAGATGTGTCACAAGCTGAAAAAGAAGATCGACACTGTGTGAATATGCAACTAGATTTATGTCTGTATTATCTGAGGTTGACTGGTCAAAATATACGCAGATATGGCTGAGGAAACTATGGAATGACTCTCAGTTTGTCTTTTGGATTATCTACTTGATATCTCTTGGTATGTCTATTGGTATAGCTTCAACGAAATTCTCGTGTCGAAATTATTAATCGTTCGGGGAATCCACTTGATGTCTCTTAGTGTATCTATTGGTATAGCTTCACCAAAGACATAATCATCTGGGGTCAGGATATCGTGGTGATAAAGGACGTGGAATCCTATGCAGTGTCCCGGTGGCTTCTCTGTACTCACTCCGTCTACTCAAAAATAGGCGGTTAATTTGATAGCTGGCTACCCTTATCGTGGGGGTTGATGGCTGATGGCTGAGAGGTTTATGGTTGATTTCTTCTCTTCTCAATCGATAATTTTCCCTTTGGAAATATGCATTGGTGATAGGCAGGGCTAGGTCCTCTTGCAATCAATTTACCTGCCCGGAAACTACAAATATTTTTTCTAACAAGGGCAATTAATAATCAAACATCTGTAATCTGTTCAGGGCTTTGCTTGCCCGACACTTTAATGCAAAAATATTTTTCCAAATCAGGGATTTTAAACCTCTCAAATAAAGGCTATTAATCATACATTTGTATTCTGTCAAGGCCTCACTCGTCCGACACTTGATGCAAAAGTATTTTTCCAACTCAAGGTACAATATTAACTGCTTTATTGTTTTAGATTTTTATCTGTTTCTCATCCACCTAGTTTCTCTCGGAAACCTGTTTTGGTAAGTTTTCTTTATTTTCTCAATCTCATAAAGTTATCTTATTTCCACTATCTGATTTTTCCAATTAACCCTTCATCGAGTCGTTTTTCTAATTAACCCTTAAATTCAATAGTGTCACAAAAAAATTGTTAATTCATTCACTTAACGATGGAGATGGAGTGAATAAAGTTACCTCAAGCAAAGCCTGGACTTAATGCAAACATCCAGACATATTGGCTGAGGAGCTAAAGGTACGCATTGGGCTAGATAGATAGATAGATAGATAGATAGATAGACAGATAGACAGATGCACACACGATTCAGTTGCCGAGCATACGAGAGAAATATCACAATAGAAGTGAGATCACTGGCAAGGTTTGCAACAGTGATTAGTCACAATAAATCATACCAGCAGGGAAGTTGGTGCATTACCTTGTCTTTGCAAGCCGGGGCTACGCGATAAGTGCGCGATGAGAAACGGGAGTCTAGGACTTTTGTTGCAAAGAGCTAAATGAAATGACGTCATTGAATATGTCGCTAGATTTAAGGTTTCGTATTTAAACCTATATACTTATTCCTATTTATTTTCGTACTTAATTTTAACTAGAAATAAAATAGGGACACTACAAATGTATGGATGGTAGGGTATTCTTTCCCTTATAAGCCTGATGCACATTGTCAGAACGCTCTATTTCAGTAGCATCTGTTTGCAGAAAATTTGCCCAGAAAAATTATTACTTTTTATGCGATTTTTTCCCAGTAGTTAAGTCTTCCTTAGCTTTCACTTAAAAGCTTTTCCTAGGGTTAAAATTGAAGGGAAAATTTTCCTTTAAGGGGGCAAAAGTATGATAACCTTTTTTTCCTTTAAAGTGATAGGATACTTAAATATGTACACAATACATAATGCCAAAAAATCGACGGAGATGGAATAGTTTTGCATAATTCTACCTGAGCACCTCTTCCGTAATCCACCCTTGCACAAAATTTCATTGAAATCCATAGAGAACATTTTGATTGAGAGATGTTTTTTCCGTTTTTTTTTTTAATTATGTATACGCTAAGGCCTGTCCACATAATATCTCCTAAATTCTCATTGAACTTTCATGAAACTCCGTGGAATGGCGGACTATAGACTACAGAAGAGGTGATAAAATTTTGGGGCGGATCCATGCCTAATTACCTCCTCTCTGACGTAGTTATATGTCCACACCATATAATATTGCCAACATTTCATGTCTGTCCGTATCTCCAAAACTTCTCATTGAATTCAATTGAATGGTGGACTATATACAACGGAAGAAGTTGATAATTTTTAGGGTGGATTCATGATTATCTCTCCTACCAACAGGTAACTTTTCAACCATAAACAATGACGTATTTCGTGTTATGTGCAGAAGCTCATTTTATGCCTTTCTCCTCTTGTAGGTCCAAATGTGAAATATCCTGTCGTAACCAGCAGGGTAATGTCTTCCAATCTTAGATCACACTTACTAACAAATTTTCAGCCTAGAATAATAACAATTTTTCCGTTATGAACAAAAGAAGTTCGTTTTGGGACTTTTTAAAGAATATTCCCACAATAACCAATGGCATTATGACTTTTCTGATCATAAATTGCACTTACTGGCTAATTTTCAGCCTAAAAAGATGACAGAATTTTCAGTTTTGTAGTTTTTTTCCCCCGAAATCCTAAATGAGAAGTTTCATGGTAAGCAATGGTTTTATGTAATTTTAATCATATCAACATAGTCACTGGCAAATTTTCAGTAAAAATAATAATATATTTTTCGATTATGGGGGGAAAAAAAGCTTACTCGTTGGGCATTTTTGCCCCCTTCTTTACTCAGAACGGGAGCTAAAAAATTAGTATACATTTTCTCTGCTATCTATATAGTACAGAAAAAAACAGATATGGTGCTTGTAATAAGGAAAAAATGCACGTCACAAACGCCCAACACTAAAAGAAAAACTGCGAATTTCAAGAAACTGAAGAGCATCGTTGAGAAGTAGATATTGGTAACCCTATCTCAAATTCCGAAAACCGAAACTTTCAAAAGCCAGTCACCAGTGGAAAATTCCACACTTGATTTCACGTTAGTGCAATTCAAAGACCCAAGAGATGAGGCCTATTTCCAAGGCATTTAAGGCATTTTGACAATAGTAAACGATTGGTTATCTTTACATAAGACTTTAAAAACGTAAGACTATATTTCCATCTCTAATGGTGAAAGACAGAACTAAACCCAATCAAAACGAATATTCGTCCTCGTCAGACCTATTCATTTGGACTTCATAATTTTATCCATTTTATATCAATTTCACTACTGTCACCTTCAATTTTTTAATTCAATTCAATGACATTTTCAACAGTTGTCTGAACACAAAAAAAAAATTCAATGAACAATAAAAATTAAATCAAACGGCTTTTAAAATATTCTACAACTTGATTTTTCTTTAAAAAAATGTCGTTTTGGAACAATCAAATAAAAAGGGAGATAACCTATATAAAGGAAACCCCAAGTTAGTCCCCTTAGATTACGGGGTTGCCCCTTCCAAAATTTATTTTTTCATGTCCGCGAAAAATCACAATATTTCCTTCTTGCGAAACACTGCAACACATTTATCCATAACATAAATAAAATTAATTAAACAAAAAATAATATGAAACAATCAGTAGCCCAAAATTACGCAATCAATTATAAAAATACTGCCATACGTCATTTCTGCTCACATCATGAAGTATGGATTTTGCGAATTTTCGATGGGAGAATGGCATATTTAAGATATTAAGGAGAGATCAGAAAAAATCGAAAAGGAAAAAAACGAAAGTGAGGAGAATGAAAAGTCCCCCGTCCACGAAGGGAAGGGGAGAAATACAAACTCATACATACGATGTCATATCCGTATTTTCTTCTATCCATGGTTACCTTAGGGGGCACTTGCACGCCAAGGTCAACTGTTTGAGAACCACTGCATTATCAGAAAATGTCTAAAATCCGAAACACTTCTGGTCACAGGTATTTCGGACAAAGGGGTTCTCAACTTTTATTAGACACAGCAGAGTGCAGAGGAGAAAATGGAGACAATATTTAAATTTCAAAAAGGGCGGTTACGTAATGCTGTTTGGTGAAATGCTATTCGTTAAAAGTGAAATAGTGAAAATGTTAATCGACGTCCTTTGGCACCGAACTTGGTAATAAATCCAATCTTTGATATCACAAGTTACATAAATGTTTATAAATCGTCAGCTGGTAAAATATACGAGGAGGCTTCTGTTCATTATTAAGAATCAGGTTTATTTATTCCTATAAACTCCTTGTGCATAACGTCAAAACAACATTACAAAAATGGATTTGATTCGGGGCAACTCTCCTCAGCTAGGGCCCACGTCTGCCCAGTCGTCTATCTCTCTCTCTCGACCTGGGTTCCCAATCTTTTCTAGAGATAATTTTTAAGGATATTTTCGGTGATTGTCTACCTGGTATGATATGTGCCATTTGTTCTTCTCTATGGAAGTCCAACTTGAAAGACGTGCAGTCTATGGCAATAACTTATCTATGAAATACTCTCTTACCTGTGTAGCGCCCCCAAATATTTTTAGTTAGGAATTAAATACGAAACCCTTCTAGCTAGATATCGAAAACATCACTTCCTCCGACAACTTCTATAAAAGCCCAGGACGCACATGCTCATTAGCGCCAAGCCTCCTGCCGGTGACGTTATTTGCGGTGAATTGTGGTAAAGTTTCAGTGACTTCTGGCACGAACAACGAGACACCATTTTGCCCAGGTATTCGCTTTTGTCCTGTTTGTGGTATTTTTTCTCTTTCCTTCATGGTCGACGAGACTAGAAAGGCTTTGTTAGCTACCCCGACGAGGGGGAAGACGGGGGAAGACCATCACCCAACAAAATAGAGAAGAAAAAACCCCAGAAAACTGAAAACAAAAATAGAGATAAGGATATATAAGAAAAAATTGACAAAGATATTAAGGAGAGATCAGAAAAAATCGAAAAGGAAAAAAACGAAAGTGAGGAGAATGAAAAGTCCCCCGTCCACGAAGGGAAGGGGAGAAATACAAACTCACCCATTCCGGTGGGAAAAAAAGTAATGAAAAGCAGGGGCTCTCTTAATGTGTGGAACCCCCCCCCCCGATATTGATACAGTCAATGTGACGGAGTTCGTCAGGAGATGCCAGACATACACCCACCTCGTAAAAGAGGATGGTTTGCTGGTGGACCTGGTCGAACTAAAAGACATTGAAAGAAAAATGGTGTCAGTCTTCTTGATCGACAAGAAACAATAATGAATGCATTGACTAATTTGGGAGTCAAGGCAAAACAGGTCGTGAAAGGCGACGGTTTTTGCCGAGTGGGACGTTCTGCTACCCACGGAAGAAGACTGCGTTACCCTGATGCAGAAGGAACTCCAGACGATGGATTACTTCCTTCGTGTGGAGTACCTGGGCCGCAGGAAGACCTGGATAGTGGTCCATAAGGTTCCTTCCTATGTCCTCAGGGAACACATCGGGTTTTTTCTTCTGAAATACGGGGAGATTGACTCTGAGCTCATACGCAGGGAATGGTGTTTCGATCTAAGGAAGGCGTTCCTGGCCATTCCCAACTATTTGGACGTGGGCGACCGAAGAAAACTGCCTCTTATCGTCAAAGGTAAGAGGCAAGTTTACTGGATATGCAGCGAGAGTGGTCACCTCGCCGCTGTCTGCAAAAAGAAGCCAGTCGCCCCAACGCAAGATCGAAATGGAGTCTCCCGTCCCCTCTGCCACCTGAAACAGTGACGCCTAAAGACGGGTCGGAGGAAGAGTCGCAGGTAGTGGGAGGAGAGCCCAAATAGAGAGGCCTCAGTCTCAACAGGTTCTCAAATCTAGTGGCACCGACAGTCCCAAGGGAGATACCCTACAGTCGTATGCAGACAGGGCTAGAGCTGGGGGGTATGTCAGTCTGGGGCAGGAAAAAAAAGAAAAGGCAGTGGAACTATTACTCTCATTAAAAAAACACAGACAGACAGTTGAGAAAGTTACCCCTCCTATCACTCCTTCATCACTGAAAACGCTACCCCCAAAACACAGACAATGACTATTTTTTAAAAATCTCCCAGTCCCCAACAAGAACAAACTCCCCCCAAACAGTCCACACCTCCTCCAACTTCATCAGCACCACCAACACCACCAACACCAACATCACTGCCACCGTCGTCACCGCTGCCACCACTGCTGCCGCCACTGCTGCCGCCACTGCTGCCGCCGCCGCCCCCGACTCAAACAATACGTCAGACGGCCTCCCAGAAGAGGCTGAGAAACCCAACATGGGATGACGACTATGATAAACCGACCCAAAAAAAAGAGAAAAAAGTAGACATAAAAGAGGGGTACACATCTGTCATGTATACTCAGACCGTAGAAAAGGCCAAAGTGCAGCAGCAGCCTCTTAGGGAGCTTAGGGTCCTCCTTAACTTTCGTTACATCGAGCCTGGCAGGCACGACGTGGAAGACCCAGCCATTTTCCCAAGGGTAAAAAAACTGCTGACCGTCGTCTGGATTGGCAACAGTACACGACAGGTGTGGGACATGTTGAGAGAGGTGAACAGTAATTTCAGCATGTCCACCCCACTTGCTGTCTGGCACCACCCATAACTACTTAGACTTGAGAACTTTTGTTCAGGGAGGGTCCCTGTATATATGCACCCATACCTTAATAGGGCAGCCAAATTAACTTTCTCCAGGCACGTCAGCCTGGTGTCTTATGACGGTGCCATCAAAACAGGTATGGGCACAGAGGCTATAGGACCTGCTGTTGGTGTACTATCACCCGACATGTTTGCTTCCGGGTCCCAACGCCAGTGAACCGATGATGGCACTCTATTTAGCAAGTTTGAATGGCCGATGGCTGAGGAGTGAGTCGAATAGAGCTACGCTCTCTTGCACACTTCGGCACCTCGAAGTGAGTTTGTTGCATTTAGGAGACCCATTTATTCCGAGAGACAATGAGGGTGTGCTGTCTAGAGATTTTAACTCTTCTCAGCATACTTTGATAGTCGTTCAAGAGGTGTCTCTTAGCTAATAAGCCATGCCTTAAACGCGATGCGTTCCCTTGTATATGCTGACCAGCAGGCAGATTGTGCGTCGTCGATGTTACCATAAGAGGGGATGCCTTCCGACTGCTTGGGGTTTATGTGCCCAACAGCCAGGATGAGCGAGTCGATTTCTTTCGGCGGATCGATCCGTTCTTAGTTTCGTCAAGGCAGGTAGTTTTATCGGGTGATTAGAATGCCGTCCTTGATTCCAAGATAGACAGAGGGGTAAATTCGCGGATGTGATTCCATTTCGAGAGTTGGTCGACAGGCTAGACCTTGTTGATAAATTCCCGAAATGAACATCCCTGCAAAGTAGTATGGACTTGGACTAATAGTGGCACCCTGAGTATGGTGTAACAGTTACATCGAACGGATGTTAGTTGGGAGAGCGACCTAAAGCTTTTGGAATATCCAAGTTTCCACAGCGTCCTTTATTCGGATCATAGATTAGTGAGGGTCTGAATAAATTTAGGTACTTCCGAGCCCTTGAAATCTGGTTACTGGATGTGGACGATTTTCGGGGCTAGTTAACACTAACAATCCAGCAGGAACTGACGGGGCCATCCTGGGGAACAAATTCTGGGGGCACCTAAAAATTTAGATTAGGTCTTTTGCTGCCGAATATAGCAGAAGACTCAATTTAGAGATATTAGCGGCTCAAAAGACATTAGAATCCCAAATAGAGCGGGCGGTGGATAGAAGGGACTCTAGTGAAATAAAAATAGCTAAGGAAGAGCTGGTCTCCTTGCTTGTCAAGAAGGATCAGGCCCTGGTAGTTAAAGCTAGATTAAAAAGAATGTCCCCTGAGGCAACGAATGTGGCTGCTGAACTGCGAGCAGAAGAAATGTAGAGTGCATCAAGTTGGCATATCTCCAGTGTCACGTCATCGGACGGACGACTTGTGACCACAGACGAAGGTATCTGCGAGGTATTTCATGCAAACTTCCAGGAACTTTTCATCAGGGACTCTGGTCTGAGTTCGGCTCAGTTCGACACCTATTTAGCTGACTACCCTCGCCTTGAGGCGACTGAATCAGCTGGGTGCAAGGGGCCCACAACAGAGGATGAAGTCCAAGAAGCGCTAAAGAGAGTAGAGAAGAAGACCCCGGGAATTGATGGCCTGCCCTACGAAGTGTATTTGAGGCTGTCGCCTATTTTTGATCTTTAACCACTGGTCAAAGCAGGGGAATATCCCTCGTCGCTTTACCAGAGGGGTGGTGAAATTGCTACGCAAAGATGAAAATGGAGGGAACAGGACATATAATTACAGACCCATAAATCTGCTAAATATAGAGTTAAAGATTTTGGCCAAGATCCTGACTAACCGTCTGCAGACTGTGCTGGATAGTCTTATTGGCACAGAACAGACATGTTCTGTAAAGGGGAGGACTATCCAAGACAACCTGCTAATGGTGTGCTCGAGAAAGTCGACAAAGCAGTCCAAAGCCTTCGATTGGGTAGACCATCGCTTTCTCGAGTCCATCTTATCTGCAGCTGGCTTTGGCCAGGATTTTCGCTCTTGGATTCGCCTCTTGGATGCATCCCCCAGCTTAATGATGGAGGTGAATGGAATTACGTCAAGGCCCTTACAGTTGTCCAGATCAGTTCGTCAAGGTTGTCCACTTTCGCTGATGCTGTACATTCTTGCGCTGGAACTATTCCTGCGCAAAGTTAAGGCGAATCCGGTCCTACGCGGAATAAAGTTGCCTGGTGATAAGACGTCAGTCAAGTATACCGCCTATGTTGACGACGTAACCTTGTTTGTGACAAGCATTGCCGGGATTAGGGAAGTCAACATAGAAATCCAAAGGTATGAGACAGTGACAGGGGCCAGAACCAACTGTGACAAGTCCGAGGGCTTGTTGCTAGACTCGTGGAGGGGTTACCCTCTCCCCGGTCCCTTTGACTGGACGAACGGGCTGTGCAAGACACTCGGCGTCTGGTTCGGTCCCGACCTTCAGTTGGAGAAAAATCGGTCGGAGGTGCTGGATAAGGTAGAGAAAGCAGTTAACCTTGGACTCAAAGGAAACTCTCCTTTAAAGGTAGGGCCAAGGTGTGCGTTTCGCACATCTAACCCCTTGTCCTTTACCGACTCAGTACTTCCTCTTCTCCGTACCGACCAACTAAGGTTGGAGTGAACTCTATTCAGACTCCTCTGGGGTCACAGGCAGCCCATGGTATCTAACAAGATCTGTCAGCTCCAACCTTCGGAGGGAGGCCTAGGGATGCCGAACATCCAAGTTCGGCAACATACCTTGCGGTTGTCTTTCCTGGGTCGGATGTGTACACAAGAAGAGTAGAACGGCAAGTTCTGGAAGGAAGACACCAAGAAGGCTTTCCCAGCCTTGAGAAACGTGCATTCCGATGTGCGCCCCGGGCAGAATGCTCTTTCTACAGAGAATTCGGGACGCTCTGAAGGTCTTCTCACGGGTGAAGGGAGGCCTCTCTGAAACCCAGCCGTTGTTGAGAAGGGCATTATATCGGATAATAGTGAAAGGGTCCGCCCGAGACGAAATGGTTGAGGGGCTCAATTTGACGAGGGGAGAAAGTCGCTCAATCTGGCCTCGGACACCCGGCTAGAAGTGTCTCAATTACGAAGTGTCCCTCACCTGTCTAGTTATTCAGAAGGCTCTCTGGGTCAGCAACCAGCTTTTTGCAGCGAGACTGGTGGATTCGGCTGAGTGCATTCGCTGTGGTAATATGGAGGATTCTATCGAACACGCCTTCTTTTTCTGCTGTGTAGTACATCCATTGTGCAAATTGATTGAGGGCGACATGGTTCGCATCGTCGGGGCACAGTTTTTTGCCCTTGATGCCAGCGCTGTGTGTAGCAATGTTTTCCCATCGCTAGAAAAGGACGCACATCAAGTGCTCATGTGCTTACTTGGCATTATGAGAGTAGTGGTTTGGACGACACGCCAGAAGGGATTCCACAAAGGCTAGCATTTCACTCCTGCACAGCTGGTCACACACTTTCAGCATCAGCTTAAGATCAGGGTCGAGAGGGAAAGGCTTCCTTGCTCGGAGTTCAACGAAAGGTGGGTGAGAGTTGCTCGACAGTGCACTACTAAACTAGAGTGGCATCTTTGAAGTCGCTGGTTAAGTGATAAGAATTTTGGGGAACTGGAACAGACTTGTCAGCCCAGCCCAAGTTCGGTTAGAATAGATTTATCCTTTCTTAAAGTTAACCAACTGCTAGGGAGAAAATGAGCACCAGTCCCCCTTTTTAATTTCTTTAGTCCCCATTTTTTTCGTTTAGTTTACCCCTCCCTCCACCATAGATGACAGAAGGTAGAGTTCTCCGGAGGATGTTGGAATTTTCAAAAATCTTTTTTTTTTTCGCCGACATCCATTTTTTCGTCCGGTTAACTTGCTGTTCTGCCATATTAGGCATTTGTGGGGGTCACATACTAAACTCCTTTTGTAAATATATATCGTTTATCTGTTTTTTTAAAATTGTATATATCCATTATGTTTTATTATTCCCCCGCACAAAAAATTCTAAATGTGGGATTAGATAAGTTCATCATAGAGAGAGTCCGGTATTGTGGTGAATGCAGTACGGAAGAATAAAGGAAAAACGTTGTTTTGGTGAATGGAACAATAAAGTGAGATTGGGTCAGTACATGAGACTAGCTAAGATAAAGATAAGAAAGAGAAGAACAACTCCAAATCCCCACCCCTTCTTTTGACTTTGTGTCACATTTTCCTTTTTTTGGAAATAAATAATTCATTGGCGCCATTACCCGTGCTGGTCATGCCTCTGGTCACGGCACTTGTTCTTTCTCTCTCCCTGGTCCAATGCTCACTAGCACCAGCACCCTTATCTGGTCATGCTTGTGGTCCCAGCATTTGTTGCCAGCTACTCTTTCTCTCTCTTTCCTTCCCCGTAAAATCCTTATCATTTCGCCGACCTCCCGGCCGATCCGATCCTAGCCATCTTTCCTCTGTGACCTATCTCTATACTAATTTGGCCCATTTCACTTCACCGATGTCGAGGCATCACACATACGCACAGCTACGCAGCTATGCCACCATGTCTTCGAACGTGCTCCGAGTGCATATACACCTCTCACTCTCGTGAATGAAATGCCAATGCTTTTTACTATCTGATAGTCACGATAATCTTTCCTAATTTTCTTAACTTCAGGAAACACGCATGGATAAAACTCCATGTTCTGTCTATCGCGAGTCTATCAGCGTCAGAGAATAGCCCCCAAGTTAACGCACACAACTTGGCAGTTTGGTCTGAACCCGGTTTCCACGTATCCCTTTGTACGATCCAAGCCATATGGATATCCAAGCAGTTCAGACAACTCTGTTCCGATTCCGACGCCAGTACTATCAAGGACAAGAAATGTCCCACCTTGCTGTCTCTTCTCATCTCTTCATGCGATCGATCAGATTTATGTTTACATGTAATTCATCTTCATTTGTCATTAATGTCCTTGTATTAAATGTCCATCCTATGTCTATCCAAAATCCTTGTATGAGTTCTTTTTACTTTGTTTCATCTCCGCGTCCAAGATTATACTTGGCGTGCATTCCCTTCGTACATCTCTTTTCTCTTTATACATCTTGCAGGGCTGCATGCGCGCTACACATTATACCACGAAGGCGATAAAATCCTCCGCCTTCAACATCATCCTGCTATACATTTCACAACTGAAGAAGTCACCACAAAACCTGCTTTAAAATTATGACAAATTGATCATAGAATAATGCAAATACTTGCAGATGTACAGTACTTGACTTTATCGATATAACCAAGTTACAATGCTTTCTTTTTTTTCTCTTATTTTCTCACCTGTCCTTCTGAAAAATTGAAAAAATAGTTCAAGTAAAAAAGAGTCAGCAAAAGCATGAAAAAATAAATAATCAAAATGAAAATCAATAAGATCAGTGCTTAGCCTAACAAATTGACATTAACAGAACTGAACAATACGCAAATGTCTGCAGCCACAGACATTGATTTTTAAGTAACTCGGTGTATCATAGTTATTTCATCCTGCAAAGTGGCCAATATGAAACAAATCAAATGTCACATTCAAATGAAAATGTTCCTCATTGAGTTTTAGTGTAGTCTTTTGATAGTCTGCTACTCGTTTTCCTGAGGTTTTGCTAGAGTTGCCAGCTCTTTTCCTTTTGTCGGTGACACTTCTGCGATTGGCATTTGATTTTTAGTCCCGTTGCTTCCTCTGCTCTAACTGCCATTTGTCTGCCACTTTCTGCATCCCCTCAATGCTCTGTTTTATTCTTTACCATTTCAAGGTAGAAGATTTTTCTTTTTTTCTTATAAGCAGTCTTTCTTCTTCTTTTCATCTTTGAGGTACAGCAAATATTCCTGTTGCAGTGTTGAATGAGGTCATTTGGCAGGGCTTCATCTCTTGCATGCCCAGCCATTGTACCCTGGAACAAGCACAATGCAACTAGAGTCATCTCCTTCACATTCTGTGAGAGCTTATCCTTGTTGATTTTCAATTCCAGCTTGTTCATGAGATACTATGCGGAGCCATTTCATCAGGTCCCACAGTGCTGCATACTCTGCTCTGATGCTGACAATTATCCAAGAAAATCATCAAGCTTGCTGCTGTAAAGAAAAACTTGGAACATTGCTTTATAGTTTACATCCAAATGCACTGAGAGAACTTAGTTACAATCTACGGCAGTGTGCCATCCAGCACCAAAGATAACCTATAGGGGTTTCTCAATTAGTGCTATCGCACTTTTTTGTTGTGACTGTAGTGGGAGGTTCCAGGTGGAACGGTGTTGTCACTTGTTGACGGACGCTAACCGTAGTGATGGTCAGTTATGCGTTGAATGCGGGAGGCCGTAAAATGCGATGGCCGTGCATATATATAAAGCCCTGTAGGAATATATTGGGTTGGTTAGACCGTTTGACGATTTGCAGTCAGCTATAATCTGGGAGCTGATCTCGGTGCAGTCGCCGGTCAAGTCACACAATTGGTTGTTATAGTTCATTATATAATGTTGTCCATCATTTGTTCGAGTTGTCTGAAAACAAACTTTTGGAAACCACATTCCGTCGTAGATGAAAGTGCTTTTTATGTACTCGGACAAACTAGTCGAAATATGTCTCACCAAGTTTGTTCTGCGGATAAAAAAAATCAACTAGGTTGAAAAGATTGCTGCTTCCAAATGTCAGCAGGAGAGTCTTTTGATCATAATTGGCAGACAAAAGCCCGCTAGAGTATTGAAGGAAGTTGCATTATTTTTAGGCAACACTTGGAGACGAGACAAAAGATGAATTTCCTACTAACCTCACAGAATTGAATCTCATTCTAGTCGCTAATGTGGCATTTCTAGTGTTAGTTCTGGTGGTCAAGTATGATTGGCTTGCCTGACTTGTTTTTACCCACTGGCCAGTTAGGAGTCAAGGGCACTTATCTAGGGGCAGCTGCTTCTCTTTATTTACATTTAATATCGATATAGACATTACAATCATCTTCAGGTGATAAATCCATAAAACAAGTTTTGCTTTAAATGAATTAATAGAGCCCATCATTCAAATCAGTGCCGGATATATAAAGGGGTAAGAGGGCAATTGCCTTTGGTCCATTCTATACAAGAATTTGATAAAAAATTCTTTCTCAACAAATACATTTACAAAGACTACTTATTTCATAACACCGAGTGTTCCAAATAAAT
Source organism: Thysanoteuthis rhombus (assembly GCA_963457665.1). Taxonomy (NCBI): domain Eukaryota; kingdom Metazoa; phylum Mollusca; class Cephalopoda; order Oegopsida; family Thysanoteuthidae; genus Thysanoteuthis; species Thysanoteuthis major. Next base: position 195,454 of record CAUOPZ010000374.1, read on the forward strand.
CAATAGAATTACAGCTTGTAATTTGAGTCTACAGTAATTGGGTTACGAAAATAGATTTCTCACCTAAAAATCTATGTGAAGTTTTCCTGGCATGTACTTACTCCAGATATATAACTTATTAATCGATGTATATCTTGTCACTCCCAATACATGCAATAAACAGACTTTGATGAGTGAATTTGGTGATTTGCCATGTATTTCTTTAACTGTGTAAGCGCATCAACTTCAGCAATTGAACTAAACATTAAACGGTTAAATAATGTTCAATAGGGTAAAGAAAGTTGGGAAAAGAGCAACATTAATCAATAAAGCTAATAAAAACTACCACAGTTACCAGCCAGTAGTGATTAATTAATTAATTACATTCAGTTTTGGCCTCTCAAGTTGTAATGTGATGTGACTAGAGTAGCCTATTCAATATGCTGGTCCATAAACTACCATTTGAAGATCAATATGCTGCTGATCATAACTTGGCCTATTTCGATGGCAGTATCATTTTGGGGAGCTGTGATAGACAGCCTAGTAGTTCATTCTCAGCTAAAGGGAAATAGAATATTAAAATATTTTTCTGGGAAATTTTATTTTTTCGCACATTTTCCATGCCTGGTCAACTATTTTCTAAGATATGTGGAAACCCTGTTGACTGATCACCCACACAGAAAAATATGTCTTTCTACTTCAAGTCATCCACAAACGCTCAATTAGATAAAATTAAAAAAAAAAAAAAAAAAAGAACAGTAATCAGTTGTTCCTTGAAGAAGAATCACAATCAGGTATTCCCTCGTTTACGGAACTTCACTTAATGCCTTTTTGATATCCTTTGTCTTGTCAAATCCATTTTAATTTCAATTTCTCAAACTCACCTCCCACTTGAGAGGCCACTTGAAGATTCCAGCATTATCTGATGACACCCAAACTGATATCTCTGATTAGCTCAAAATATGAGAAAGTGTGGAATTGTCAATTTCTATTTTTACTAGTTTTTCTCATCTTATTTTTGTTAATTTATTTTATCTTAACCTTTGTCATTTTGACATCCTACGGATCAGAAATAAAGAGTAAACTTACGAGATATTCATTATCCACACTATTTGTTCCAAGTTGTCTGAAATTTTTTGGATGAAGCATTGGCATTAATTATCCATTTGTGTAACTCCTAATCTGAGCTTTGACTTTCATTTTACACACCTGACAATGATTCAGATTTCCGATTAAGACATCATAAATCAGTGACAGAGATGTAGAAAGATGAAGAGAGAGAGAGAAAAAGCTTCCATGGCCAAATATAAAGATCTTTTCCAATTGAATGAAAAATTCTTTCACAAAAGTTGGAATATTTTAAAAAATTTAAACTCTACTCTGACAGCAGCTCATGACCCAGAAGCAGCCAGTCTTGGATTTCATATTTTTGTTTCTTGTTTTACATCTAGTGCTACTAGGTTGAAAGTCTTGACACTTTAGGTACCAAGAATAGAACAATGAGGATCCCTAGATACTAAATAGCATCATTGAAAAGCAAGTATTAGACACAGCAGTGTGTGCAGGATGAAATTAAGATAATATCTCCCTTTTTGAAATTTGCACCCTAAAGTAATTAACACAGTTTGGCACTGGTAAAGTACTGAAAACATCAACAAAAAGTCTTTGGTGCTGAATGTTTTAACCTGTTTGAATTTCATAGAAGAGGCAGATCATAATCTATTTATTGGATCCATGATACTTACTTAGTTGTAGAATGTTGAAATAAATGGAAAAAAAAAAAACAGATCATGGTAAAAAGCAACAAAAATAAGATAAAGATGAAAAAAAAAAAAAAAAAAAAAAAAAAAAAAAAATTCCGAGCATCGAAGACTTTTTCAAAATTTTGCACATGAGATGCAAACTTGAACCTAGAGCATCCTTGATGTCAGGTAATGCAGTAATAATAATTATGACAGTGCTTCATCTAAGAAATTTAGAAAACTGCAATGGAAAATTTGAACAATTGTCCTTCATTTTTGAAAATCAAGAGAAACACCATAAGAAAAATCTATACATTTATTTATGA